>JBCGBM010000575.1:0-64599 GCA_038501925.1 Xenopus petersii
TAGTTCAAGTAGCATCAATTAGTTATACAGAACAATGAACGTAAGAAAAGAGTTCTAGTAGCATCAATTAATTATACAGAGGTCTATGAGCGTAAGAAATGAGTTCTAGTAGCATCAATTAATTATACAGAACAATGAGCGTAAGAAATGAGTTCTAGTAACATCAATTAATTATACAGAGGTCTATGAGCGTAAGAAATGAGTTGTAGTAGCATCAATTAATTATACAGCGTTCTATGAGCGTAAGAAACGAGTTCTAGTAGCATCAATTAGTTATACAGAGGTCTATGAGCGTAAGAAATGAGTTCTAGTAGCATCAATTACTTATACAGAGGTATAAGAGCGTAAGAAATGAGTTCTAGTAGCATCAATTAGTTATACAGAGGTCTATGAGCGTAAGAAATGAGATCTAGTAGCATCAATTAATTATACAGGGGTCTATGAGCGTAAGAAATGAGATCTAGTAGCATCAATTAATTATACAGGGGTCTATGAGCATAAGAAATGAGTTCTAGTAGCATCAATTAATTATACAGAGGTCTATAAGCATAAGAAATGAGTTCTAGCTGCATCAATAATTATACAGAGGTCAATGAGCGTAAGAAATGAGTTCTAGTAGCATCAATTAATATACAGAACAATGAGCGTAAGAAATGAGTTCTAGTAGCATCAATTAATTATAGAGAACAATGAGCGTAAGAAATGAGTTCTAGTAGCATCAATTAATTATACAGAGGTCTATGAGCGCAAGAAATGAGTTCTAGTAGCATCAATTAATTATACAGAGGTCTATGAGCGTAAGAAATGAGCTCTAGTAGCATCAATTAATTATACAGAACAATGAGCGTAAGAAATGAGTTCTAGTAGCATCAATTAATTATACAGAACAATGAGCGTAAGAAATGAGTTCTAGTAGCATCAATTAATTATACAGAACAATGAGTGTAAGAAATGAGTTCTAGTAGCATCAATTAATTATATAGAACAATGAGCGTAAGAAATGAGTTCTAGTAGCATCAATTAATTATACAGAACAATGAGCATAAAAATGAGTTCTAGTAGCATCAATTAATTATACAGAGGTCTATGAGCATAAGAAATAAGTTCTAGTAGCATCAATTAATTATACAGAGGTCTATGAGCATAAGAAATGAGTTCTAGTAGCATCAATTACTTATACAGAACAATGAGCGTAAGAAATGAGTTCTAGTAGCATCAATTAATTATACAGAACAATGAGCATAAGAAATGAGTTCTAGTAGCATCAATTAATTATACAGAGGTCATGAGCATAAGAAATAAGTTCTAGTAGCATCAATTAATTATACAGAGGTCTATGAGCATAAGAAATAAGTTCTAGTAGCATCAATTAATTATACAGAGTCTATGAGCGTAAGAAATGAGTTCTAGTAGCATCAATTAATTATACAGAACAATGAGCATAAGAAAATGAGTTCTAGTAGCATCAATTAATTATACAGAGGTCTATGAGCATAAGAAATAAGTTCTAGTAGCATCATTAATTATACAGAGGTCTATGAGCGTAAGAATGAGTTCTAGTAGCATCAATTAATTATACAGAACAATGAGCGTAAGAAATGAGTTCTAGTAGTCATCAATTAATTATACAGAGGTCTATGAGCGTAAGAAATGAGTTATAGTAGCATCAATTATTTATACAGAACAATGAGCGTAAGAAATGAGCTCTAGTAGAATCAATTAATTATACAGAGGTCTATGAGCGTAAGAAATGAGTTCTAGTAGCATCAATTAATTATACAGAGGTCTATGAGCATAAGAAATGAGTTCTAGTAGCATCAATTAATTATACAGAGGACTATGAGCGTAAGAAATGAGTTATAGTAGCATCAATTAATTATACAGAGGACTATGAGTGTAAGAAATGAGTCTAGTAGCATCAATTAATTATACAGAACAATGAGCGTAAGAAATGAGTTCTAGTAACATCAATTAATTATACAGAGGTCTATAAGCGTAAGAAATGAGTTCTAGTTGCATCAATTAATTATACAGAGGTTTATGAGCATAAGAAATGAGTTCTAGTAGCATCAATTAATTAAACATAGGTCTACGAGCGTAAGAAATGAGTTCTAGTAGCATCAATTAGTTATACAGAGGTATATGAGCGTAAGAAATGAGTTCTAGTTGCATCAATTAATTATACAGAAGTTTATGAGCGTAAGAAATGAGTTCTAGTAGCATCAATTAATTATACAGAGGTCTATGAGCGTAAGAAATGAGTTCTAGTAGCATCAATTAATTATACAGAACAATGAGCGTAGAATGAGTTCTAGTTACATCAATTAATTATACAGAGGTCTATAAGCATAAGAAATGAGTTCTAGTTGCATCAATTAATTATACAGAGGTCTATGAGCGTAAGAATGAGTTCTAGTAGCATCAATTAATTATACAGAACAATGACGTAAGAAATGAGTTCTAGTAGCATCAATTAGTTATACAGAGTTTATGAGCGTAAGAAATGAGTTCTAGTAGCTCAATAATTATAAAGAGGTCTATGAGCATAAGAAATGAGTTCTAGTAGCATCAATTAATTATACAGAGGTATAAGAGCGTAAGAAATGAGTTCTAGTAGCATCAATTAATTATACAGAGGTCTATGAGCGTAAGAAATGAGTTCTAGTAGCATCAATTAATTATACAGAACAATGAGCGTAAGAAATGAGTTCTAGTTACATCAATTAATTATACAGAGGTCTATAAGCATAAGAAATGAGTTCTAGTTGCATCAATTAATTATACAGAGGTCTATGAGCGTACGAAATGAGTTCTAGTAGCATCAATTAATTATACAGAACAATGAGCGTAAGAAATGAGTTCTAGTAGCATCAATTAATTATACAGAACAATGAGCATAAGAATGAGTTCTAGTAGCATCAATTAATTATACAGAGGTCTATGAGCATAAGAATGAGTTCTAGTAGCATCAATTAATTAAACAGAACAATGAGCGTAAGAAATGAGTTCTAGTAACATCAATTAATTATACAGAGGTCTATAAGCGTAAGAAATGAGTTCTAGTTGCATCAATTAATTATACAGAGGTCTATGAGCGTAAGAAATGAGTTCTAGTAGCATCAATTAATTATACAGAACAATGAGCGTAAGAAATGAGTTCTAGTAACATCAATTATTATACAGAGGTCTATGAGTGTAAGAAATGAGTTCTAGTAGCATCAATTAATTATACAGAGGTCTATGAGCGTAAGAAATGAGTTCTAGTAGCATCATTAATTATACAGAGGTCTATGAGCGTAAGAAATGAGTTCTAGTAGCATCAATTAATTATACAGAACAATGAGAGTAAGAAATGAGTTCTAGTAGCATCAATTAATTATACAGAGGTCTATGAGCGTAAGAAATGAGTTCTAGTAGCATCAATTAATTATACAGAACAATGAGCGTAAGAAATGAGTTCTAGTTACATCAATTAATTATACAGAGGTCTATGAGCGTAAGAAATGAGTTCTAGTAGCATCAATTAATTATACAGAGGTCTATGAGCGTAAGAAATGAGTTCTAGTAGCATCAATTAATTATACAGAACAATGAGAGTAAGAAATGAGTTCTAGTAGCATCAATTAATTATACAGAGGTCTATGAGTGTAAGAAATGAGTTCTAGTTACATCAATTAATTATACAGAGGTCTATGAGTGTAAGAATGATTTCTAGTAGCATCAATTAGTTATACAGAGGTCTATGAGCGTAAGAAATGAGTTCTAGTAGCATCAATTAATTATACAGAACAATGAGCGTAAGAAATGAGTTCTAGTAGCATCAATTAGTTATACAGAGGTTTGTGAGCGTAAGAAATGAGTTCTAGTAGCATCAATTAATTATAAAGAGGTCTATGAGCATAAGAAATGGGTTCTAGTAGCATCAATTACTTATACAGAGGTATAAGAGCGTAAGAAATGAGTTCTAGTAGCATCAATTAATTATACAGAGGTCTATGAGCGTAAGAAATGAGTTCTAGTAGCATCAATTAATTATACAGAGGTCTATGAGCGTAAGAAATGAGTTATAGTAGCATCAATTAATTATACAGAACAATGAGCGTAAGAAATGAGTTCTAGAAGCATCAATTAATTATACAGAACAATGAGCGTAAGAAATGAGTTCTAGTAACATCAATTAATTATACAGAGGTCTATGAGCGTAAGAGATGAGTTCTAGTAGCATCAGTTAATTATACAGAGGTTTATGAGCGTAAGAAATGAGTTCTAGTAGCATCAGTTAATTATACAGAGGTCTATGAGCGCAAGAAATGAGTTCTAGTAGCATCAATTAGTTATACAGAGGTATATGAGCGTAAGAAATGAGTTCTAGTTGCATCAATTAACTATACAGAGGTCTATGAGCGTAAGAAATGAGTTCTAGTAGCATCAATTAATTATACAGAACAATGAGCGTAAGAAATGAGTTCTAGTAGCATCAATTAATTATACAGAACAATGAGCGTAAGAAATGAGTTCTAGTAGCATCAATTAATTATACAGAACAATGAGTGTAAGAAATCAGTTCTAGTAGCATCAATTAATTATACAGAACAATGAGCGTAAGAAATGAGTTCTAGTAGCATCAATTAATTATACAGAACAATGAGCATAAGAAATGAGTTCTAGTAGCATCAATTAATTATACAGAGGTCTATGAGCATAAGAAATGAGTTCTAGTAGCATCAATTAATTATACAGAGGTCTATGAGCGTAAGAAATGAGTTCTACTAGCATCAATTAATTATACAGAACAATGAGCGTAAGAAATGAGTTCGAGTAGTATCAATTAATTATACAGAGGTCTATGAGCGTAAGAAATGAGTTCTAGTAACATCAATTAATTATACAGAGGTCTATAAGCGTAAGAAATGAGTTCTAGTTGCATCAATTAATTATACAGAGGTTTATGAGCATAAGAAATGAGTTCTAGTTGCATCAATTAATTATACAGAGGTTTATGAGCGTAAAAAATGAGTTCTAGTAGCATCAATTAATTATACAGAAGTCTATGAGCGTAAGAAATGAGTTCTAGTAGCATCAATTAATTATACAGAGGTCTATGAGCGTAAGAAATGAGTTCTAGTAGCATCAATTAATTATACAGAACAATGAGCGTAAGAAATGAGTTCTAGTAACATCAATTAATTATACAGAGGTCTATGAGTGTAAGAAATGAGTTCTAGTAGCATCAATTAATTATACAGAGGTCTATGAGCGTAAGAAATGAGTTCTAGTAGCATCAATTAATTATACAGAGGTCTATGAGCATAAGAAATGAGTTCTAGTAGCATCAATTAATTATACAGAACAATGAGAGTAAGAAATGAGTTCTAGTAGCATCAATTAATTATACAGAGGTCTATGAGCGTAAGAAATGAGTTCTAGTAGCATCAATTAATTATACAGAACAATGAGCATAAGAAATGAGTTCTAGTAGCATCAGTTAATTATACAGAGGTCTATGAGCGTAAGAAATGAGTTCTAGTAGCATCAATTAGTTATACAGAGGTCTATGAGCGTAAGAAATGAGTTCTAGTAGCATCAATTAATTATACAGAACAATGAGCGTAAGAAATGAGTTCTAGTTACATCAATTAATTATACAGAGGTCTATGAGCGTAAGAAATGATTTCTAGTAGCATCAATTAGTTATACAGAGGTCTATGAGCGTAAGAAATGAGTTCTAGTAGCATCAATTAATTATACAGAGGTCTATGAGCGTAAGAAATGAGTTATAGTAGCATCAATTAATTATACAGAACAATGAGAGTAAGAAATGAGTTCTAGTAGCATCAATTAATTATACAGAGGTCTATGAGCGTAAGAAATGAGTTCTAGTAGCATCAATTAATTATACAGAACAATGAGCGTAAGAAATGAGTTCTAGTTACATCAATTAATTATACAGAGGTCTATGAGCGTACGAAATGAGTTCTAGTAGCATCAATTAATTATACAGAGGTCTATGAGCGTAAGAAATGAGTTCTAGTAGCATCAATTAATTATACAGAACAATGAGAGTAAGAAATGAGTTCTAGTAGCATCAATTAATTATACAGAGGTCTATGAGCGTAAGAAATGAGTTCTAGTAGCATCAATTAATTATACAGAACAATGAGCGTAAGAAATGAGTTCTAGTTACATCAATTAATTATACAGAGGTCTATGAGCGTAAGAAATGATTTCTAGTAGCATCAATTAGTTATACAGAGGTCTATGAGCGTAAGAAATGAGTTCTAGTAGCATCAATTAATTATACAGAACAATGAGCGTAAGAAATGAGTTCTAGTAGCATCAATTAGTTATACAGAGGTTTGTGAGCGTAAGAAATGAGTTCTAGTAGCATCAATTAATTATAAAGAGGTCTATGAGCATAAGAAATGAGTTCTAGTAGCATCAATTACTTATACAGAGGTATAAGAGCGTAAGAAATGAGTTCTAGTAGCATCAATTAATTATACAGAGGTCTATGAGCGTAAGAAATGAGTTCTAGTAGCATCAATTAATTATACAGAGGTCTATGAGCGTAAGAAATGAGTTATAGTAGCATCAATTAATTATACAGAACAATGAGCGTAAGAAATGAGTTCTAGAAGCATCAATTAATTATACAGAACAATGAGCGTAAGAAATGAGTTCTAGTAACATCAATTAATTATACAGAGGTCTATGAGCGTAAGAGATGAGTTCTAGTAGCATCAGTTAATTATACAGAGGTCTATGAGCGTAAGAAATGAGTTCTAGTAGCATCAATTAGTTATACAGAGGTATATGAGCGTAAGAAATGAGTTCTAGTTGCATCAATTAATTATACAGAGGTTTATGAGCGTAAGAAATGAGTTCTAGTAGCATCAGTTAATTATACAGAGGTCTATGAGCGCAAGAAATGAGTTCTAGTAGCATCAATTAGTTATACAGAGGTATATGAGCGTAAGAAATGAGTTCTAGTTGCATCAATTAATTATACAGAGGTCTATGAGCGAAAGAAATGAGTTCTAGTAGCATCAATTAATTATACAGAACAATGAGCGTAAGAAATGAGTTCTAGTAGCATCAGTTAATTATACAGAGGTCTATGAGCGTAAGAAATGAGTTCTAGTAGCATCAATTAGTTATACAGAGGTCTATGAGCGTAAGAAATGAGTTCTAGTAGCATCAATTAATTATACAGAACAATGAGCGTAAGAAATGAGTTCTAGTTACATCAATTAATTATACAGAGGTCTATGAGCGTAAGAAATGATTTCTAGTAGCATCAATTAGTTATACAGAGGTCTATGAGCGTAAGAAATGAGTTCTAGTAGCATCAATTAATTATACAGAACAATGAGCGTAAGAAATGAGTTCTAGTAGCATCAATTAGTTATACAGAGGTTTGTGAGCGTAAGAAATGAGTTCTAGTAGCATCAATTAATTATACAGAGGTCTATGAGCGTAAGAAATGAGTTCTAGTAGCATCAATTAATTATACAGAGGTCTATGAGCGTAAGAAATGAGTTATAGTAGCATCAATTAATTATAAAGAACACTGAGCGTAAGAAATGAGTTCTAGTAGCATCAATTAATTATACAGAGGTCTATGAGAGTAAGAAATGAGTTCTAGTAGCATCAATTAATTATGCAGAACAATGAGCGTAAGAAATGAGTTCTACTAACATCAATTAATTATACAGAGGTCTATGAGTGTAAGAAATTAGTTCTAGTAGCATCAATTAATTATACAGAGGTCTAGGAGCGTAAGAAATGAGTTCTAGTAGCATCAATTAATTATACAGAACACTGAGCGTAAGAAATGAGTTCTAGTAGCATCAATTAATTATACAAAAGTCTATGAGCGTAAGAAATGAGTTCTAGTATCATCAATTAATTATACAGAGGTCTATGAGCGTAAGAAATGAGTTCTAGTAGCACCAATTAATTATACAGAGGTCTATGAGCATAAGAAATGAGTTCTAGTAGCATCAATAAATTATACAGAGGTCTATGAGCGTAAGAAATTAGTTCTAGTAGCATCAATTAATTATACAGAGGTATATGAGCGTAAGAAATGAGTTCTAGTAGCATCAATTAATTATACACAACAATGAGTGTAAGAAATGAGTTCTAGTAACATCAATTAATTATACAGAGGTCTATGAGCGTAAGAAATGAGTTCTAGTAGCATCAATTAATTATACAGAACAATGAGCGTAAGAAATGAGTTCTAGTAGCATCAATTAATTATACAGAGGTCTATGAGCGTAAGAAATGAGTTGTAGTAGCATAAATTAATTATACAGAACAATGAGCGTAAGAAATGAGTTCTAGAAGCATCAATTAATTATACAGAGGTATATGAGCGTAAGAAATGAGTTCAAGTAGCATCAATTAGTTATACAGAACAATGAACGTAAGAAAAGAGTTCTAGTAGCATCAATTAATTATACAGAGGTCTATGAGCGTAAGAAATGAGTTCTAGTAGCATCAATTAATTATACAGAACAATGAGCGTAAGAAATGAGTTCTAGTAACATCAATTAATTATACAGAGGTCTATGAGCGTAAGAAATGAGTTGTAGTAGCATCAATTAATTATACAGCGTTC
Organism: Xenopus petersii; assembly: GCA_038501925.1. Classification (NCBI taxonomy): domain Eukaryota; kingdom Metazoa; phylum Chordata; class Amphibia; order Anura; family Pipidae; genus Xenopus; species Xenopus petersii. The sequence goes on from JBCGBM010000575.1 coordinate 8,627, forward strand.
TATGAGCGTAAGAAACGAGTTCTAGTAGCATCAATTAGTTATACAGAGGTCTATGAGCGTAAGAAATGAGTTCTAGTAGCATCAATTACTTATACAGAGGTATAAGAGCGTAAGAAATGAGTTCTAGTAGCATCAATTAGTTATACAGAGGTCTATGAGCGTAAGAAATGAGATCTAGTAGCATCAATTAATTATACAGGGGTCTATGAGCGTAAGAAATGAGATCTAGTAGCATCAATTAATTATACAGGGGTCTATGAGCATAAGAAATGAGTTCTAGTAGCATCAATTAATTATACAGAGGTCTATAAGCATAAGAAATGAGTTCTAGCTGCATCAATTAATTATACAGAGGTCAATGAGCGTAAGAAATGAGTTCTAGTAGCATCAATTAATTATACAGAACAATGAGCGTAAGAAATGAGTTCTAGTAGCATCAATTAATTATAGAGAACAATGAGCGTAAGAAATGAGTTCTAGTAGCATCAATTAATTATACAGAGGTCTATGAGCGCAAGAAATGAGTTCTAGTAGCATCAATTAATTATACAGAGGTCTATGAGCGTAAGAAATGAGCTCTAGTAGCATCAATTAATTATACAGAACAATGAGCGTAAGAAATGAGTTCTAGTAGCATCAATTAATTATACAGAACAATGAGCGTAAGAAATGAGTTCTAGTAGCATCAATTAATTATACAGAACAATGAGTGTAAGAAATGAGTTCTAGTAGCATCAATTAATTATATAGAACAATGAGCGTAAGAAATGAGTTCTAGTAGCATCAATTAATTATACAGAACAATGAGCATAAAAAATGAGTTCTAGTAGCATCAATTAATTATACAGAGGTCTATGAGCATAAGAAATAAGTTCTAGTAGCATCAATTAATTATACAGAGGTCTATGAGCATAAGAAATGAGTTCTAGTAGCATCAATTACTTATACAGAACAATGAGCGTAAGAAATGAGTTCTAGTAGCATCAATTAATTATACAGAACAATGAGCATAAGAAATGAGTTCTAGTAGCATCAATTAATTATACAGAGGTCTATGAGCATAAGAAATAAGTTCTAGTAGCATCAATTAATTATACAGAGGTCTATGAGCATAAGAAATAAGTTCTAGTAGCATCAATTAATTATACAGAGGTCTATGAGCGTAAGAAATGAGTTCTAGTAGCATCAATTAATTATACAGAACAATGAGCATAAGAAATGAGTTCTAGTAGCATCAATTAATTATACAGAGGTCTATGAGCATAAGAAATAAGTTCTAGTAGCATCAATTAATTATACAGAGGTCTATGAGCGTAAGAAATGAGTTCTAGTAGCATCAATTAATTATACAGAACAATGAGCGTAAGAAATGAGTTCTAGTAGCATCAATTAATTATACAGAGGTCTATGAGCGTAAGAAATGAGTTATAGTAGCATCAATTATTTATACAGAACAATGAGCGTAAGAAATGAGCTCTAGTAGAATCAATTAATTATACAGAGGTCTATGAGCGTAAGAAATGAGTTCTAGTAGCATCAATTAATTATACAGAGGTCTATGAGCATAAGAAATGAGTTCTAGTAGCATCAATTAATTATACAGAGGACTATGAGCGTAAGAAATGAGTTATAGTAGCATCAATTAATTATACAGAGGACTATGAGTGTAAGAAATGAGTTCTAGTAGCATCAATTAATTATACAGAACAATGAGCGTAAGAAATGAGTTCTAGTAACATCAATTAATTATACAGAGGTCTATAAGCGTAAGAAATGAGTTCTAGTTGCATCAATTAATTATACAGAGGTTTATGAGCATAAGAAATGAGTTCTAGTAGCATCAATTAATTAAACATAGGTCTACGAGCGTAAGAAATGAGTTCTAGTAGCATCAATTAGTTATACAGAGGTATATGAGCGTAAGAAATGAGTTCTAGTTGCATCAATTAATTATACAGAAGTTTATGAGCGTAAGAAATGAGTTCTAGTAGCATCAATTAATTATACAGAGGTCTATGAGCGTAAGAAATGAGTTCTAGTAGCATCAATTAATTATACAGAACAATGAGCGTAAGAAATGAGTTCTAGTTACATCAATTAATTATACAGAGGTCTATAAGCATAAGAAATGAGTTCTAGTTGCATCAATTAATTATACAGAGGTCTATGAGCGTAAGAAATGAGTTCTAGTAGCATCAATTAATTATACAGAACAATGAGCGTAAGAAATGAGTTCTAGTAGCATCAATTAGTTATACAGAGGTTTATGAGCGTAAGAAATGAGTTCTAGTAGCATCAATTAATTATAAAGAGGTCTATGAGCATAAGAAATGAGTTCTAGTAGCATCAATTAATTATACAGAGGTATAAGAGCGTAAGAAATGAGTTCTAGTAGCATCAATTAATTATACAGAGGTCTATGAGCGTAAGAAATGAGTTCTAGTAGCATCAATTAATTATACAGAACAATGAGCGTAAGAAATGAGTTCTAGTTACATCAATTAATTATACAGAGGTCTATAAGCATAAGAAATGAGTTCTAGTTGCATCAATTAATTATACAGAGGTCTATGAGCGTACGAAATGAGTTCTAGTAGCATCAATTAATTATACAGAACAATGAGCGTAAGAAATGAGTTCTAGTAGCATCAATTAATTATACAGAACAATGAGCATAAGAAATGAGTTCTAGTAGCATCAATTAATTATACAGAGGTCTATGAGCATAAGAAATGAGTTCTAGTAGCATCAATTAATTAAACAGAACAATGAGCGTAAGAAATGAGTTCTAGTAACATCAATTAATTATACAGAGGTCTATAAGCGTAAGAAATGAGTTCTAGTTGCATCAATTAATTATACAGAGGTCTATGAGCGTAAGAAATGAGTTCTAGTAGCATCAATTAATTATACAGAACAATGAGCGTAAGAAATGAGTTCTAGTAACATCAATTAATTATACAGAGGTCTATGAGTGTAAGAAATGAGTTCTAGTAGCATCAATTAATTATACAGAGGTCTATGAGCGTAAGAAATGAGTTCTAGTAGCATCAATTAATTATACAGAGGTCTATGAGCGTAAGAAATGAGTTCTAGTAGCATCAATTAATTATACAGAACAATGAGAGTAAGAAATGAGTTCTAGTAGCATCAATTAATTATACAGAGGTCTATGAGCGTAAGAAATGAGTTCTAGTAGCATCAATTAATTATACAGAACAATGAGCGTAAGAAATGAGTTCTAGTTACATCAATTAATTATACAGAGGTCTATGAGCGTAAGAAATGAGTTCTAGTAGCATCAATTAATTATACAGAGGTCTATGAGCGTAAGAAATGAGTTCTAGTAGCATCAATTAATTATACAGAACAATGAGAGTAAGAAATGAGTTCTAGTAGCATCAATTAATTATACAGAGGTCTATGAGTGTAAGAAATGAGTTCTAGTTACATCAATTAATTATACAGAGGTCTATGAGTGTAAGAAATGATTTCTAGTAGCATCAATTAGTTATACAGAGGTCTATGAGCGTAAGAAATGAGTTCTAGTAGCATCAATTAATTATACAGAACAATGAGCGTAAGAAATGAGTTCTAGTAGCATCAATTAGTTATACAGAGGTTTGTGAGCGTAAGAAATGAGTTCTAGTAGCATCAATTAATTATAAAGAGGTCTATGAGCATAAGAAATGGGTTCTAGTAGCATCAATTACTTATACAGAGGTATAAGAGCGTAAGAAATGAGTTCTAGTAGCATCAATTAATTATACAGAGGTCTATGAGCGTAAGAAATGAGTTCTAGTAGCATCAATTAATTATACAGAGGTCTATGAGCGTAAGAAATGAGTTATAGTAGCATCAATTAATTATACAGAACAATGAGCGTAAGAAATGAGTTCTAGAAGCATCAATTAATTATACAGAACAATGAGCGTAAGAAATGAGTTCTAGTAACATCAATTAATTATACAGAGGTCTATGAGCGTAAGAGATGAGTTCTAGTAGCATCAGTTAATTATACAGAGGTTTATGAGCGTAAGAAATGAGTTCTAGTAGCATCAGTTAATTATACAGAGGTCTATGAGCGCAAGAAATGAGTTCTAGTAGCATCAATTAGTTATACAGAGGTATATGAGCGTAAGAAATGAGTTCTAGTTGCATCAATTAACTATACAGAGGTCTATGAGCGTAAGAAATGAGTTCTAGTAGCATCAATTAATTATACAGAACAATGAGCGTAAGAAATGAGTTCTAGTAGCATCAATTAATTATACAGAACAATGAGCGTAAGAAATGAGTTCTAGTAGCATCAATTAATTATACAGAACAATGAGTGTAAGAAATCAGTTCTAGTAGCATCAATTAATTATACAGAACAATGAGCGTAAGAAATGAGTTCTAGTAGCATCAATTAATTATACAGAACAATGAGCATAAGAAATGAGTTCTAGTAGCATCAATTAATTATACAGAGGTCTATGAGCATAAGAAATGAGTTCTAGTAGCATCAATTAATTATACAGAGGTCTATGAGCGTAAGAAATGAGTTCTACTAGCATCAATTAATTATACAGAACAATGAGCGTAAGAAATGAGTTCGAGTAGTATCAATTAATTATACAGAGGTCTATGAGCGTAAGAAATGAGTTCTAGTAACATCAATTAATTATACAGAGGTCTATAAGCGTAAGAAATGAGTTCTAGTTGCATCAATTAATTATACAGAGGTTTATGAGCATAAGAAATGAGTTCTAGTTGCATCAATTAATTATACAGAGGTTTATGAGCGTAAAAAATGAGTTCTAGTAGCATCAATTAATTATACAGAAGTCTATGAGCGTAAGAAATGAGTTCTAGTAGCATCAATTAATTATACAGAGGTCTATGAGCGTAAGAAATGAGTTCTAGTAGCATCAATTAATTATACAGAACAATGAGCGTAAGAAATGAGTTCTAGTAACATCAATTAATTATACAGAGGTCTATGAGTGTAAGAAATGAGTTCTAGTAGCATCAATTAATTATACAGAGGTCTATGAGCGTAAGAAATGAGTTCTAGTAGCATCAATTAATTATACAGAGGTCTATGAGCATAAGAAATGAGTTCTAGTAGCATCAATTAATTATACAGAACAATGAGAGTAAGAAATGAGTTCTAGTAGCATCAATTAATTATACAGAGGTCTATGAGCGTAAGAAATGAGTTCTAGTAGCATCAATTAATTATACAGAACAATGAGCATAAGAAATGAGTTCTAGTAGCATCAGTTAATTATACAGAGGTCTATGAGCGTAAGAAATGAGTTCTAGTAGCATCAATTAGTTATACAGAGGTCTATGAGCGTAAGAAATGAGTTCTAGTAGCATCAATTAATTATACAGAACAATGAGCGTAAGAAATGAGTTCTAGTTACATCAATTAATTATACAGAGGTCTATGAGCGTAAGAAATGATTTCTAGTAGCATCAATTAGTTATACAGAGGTCTATGAGCGTAAGAAATGAGTTCTAGTAGCATCAATTAATTATACAGAGGTCTATGAGCGTAAGAAATGAGTTATAGTAGCATCAATTAATTATACAGAACAATGAGAGTAAGAAATGAGTTCTAGTAGCATCAATTAATTATACAGAGGTCTATGAGCGTAAGAAATGAGTTCTAGTAGCATCAATTAATTATACAGAACAATGAGCGTAAGAAATGAGTTCTAGTTACATCAATTAATTATACAGAGGTCTATGAGCGTACGAAATGAGTTCTAGTAGCATCAATTAATTATACAGAGGTCTATGAGCGTAAGAAATGAGTTCTAGTAGCATCAATTAATTATACAGAACAATGAGAGTAAGAAATGAGTTCTAGTAGCATCAATTAATTATACAGAGGTCTATGAGCGTAAGAAATGAGTTCTAGTAGCATCAATTAATTATACAGAACAATGAGCGTAAGAAATGAGTTCTAGTTACATCAATTAATTATACAGAGGTCTATGAGCGTAAGAAATGATTTCTAGTAGCATCAATTAGTTATACAGAGGTCTATGAGCGTAAGAAATGAGTTCTAGTAGCATCAATTAATTATACAGAACAATGAGCGTAAGAAATGAGTTCTAGTAGCATCAATTAGTTATACAGAGGTTTGTGAGCGTAAGAAATGAGTTCTAGTAGCATCAATTAATTATAAAGAGGTCTATGAGCATAAGAAATGAGTTCTAGTAGCATCAATTACTTATACAGAGGTATAAGAGCGTAAGAAATGAGTTCTAGTAGCATCAATTAATTATACAGAGGTCTATGAGCGTAAGAAATGAGTTCTAGTAGCATCAATTAATTATACAGAGGTCTATGAGCGTAAGAAATGAGTTATAGTAGCATCAATTAATTATACAGAACAATGAGCGTAAGAAATGAGTTCTAGAAGCATCAATTAATTATACAGAACAATGAGCGTAAGAAATGAGTTCTAGTAACATCAATTAATTATACAGAGGTCTATGAGCGTAAGAGATGAGTTCTAGTAGCATCAGTTAATTATACAGAGGTCTATGAGCGTAAGAAATGAGTTCTAGTAGCATCAATTAGTTATACAGAGGTATATGAGCGTAAGAAATGAGTTCTAGTTGCATCAATTAATTATACAGAGGTTTATGAGCGTAAGAAATGAGTTCTAGTAGCATCAGTTAATTATACAGAGGTCTATGAGCGCAAGAAATGAGTTCTAGTAGCATCAATTAGTTATACAGAGGTATATGAGCGTAAGAAATGAGTTCTAGTTGCATCAATTAATTATACAGAGGTCTATGAGCGAAAGAAATGAGTTCTAGTAGCATCAATTAATTATACAGAACAATGAGCGTAAGAAATGAGTTCTAGTAGCATCAGTTAATTATACAGAGGTCTATGAGCGTAAGAAATGAGTTCTAGTAGCATCAATTAGTTATACAGAGGTCTATGAGCGTAAGAAATGAGTTCTAGTAGCATCAATTAATTATACAGAACAATGAGCGTAAGAAATGAGTTCTAGTTACATCAATTAATTATACAGAGGTCTATGAGCGTAAGAAATGATTTCTAGTAGCATCAATTAGTTATACAGAGGTCTATGAGCGTAAGAAATGAGTTCTAGTAGCATCAATTAATTATACAGAACAATGAGCGTAAGAAATGAGTTCTAGTAGCATCAATTAGTTATACAGAGGTTTGTGAGCGTAAGAAATGAGTTCTAGTAGCATCAATTAATTATAAAGAGGTCTATGAGCATAAGAAATGAGTTCTAGTAGCATCAATTACTTATACAGAGGTATAAGAGCGTAAGAAATGAGTTCTAGTAGCATCAATTAATTATACAGAGGTCTATGAGCGTAAGAAATGAGTTCTAGTAGCATCAATTAATTATACAGAGGTCTATGAGCGTAAGAAATGAGTTCTAGTAGCATCAATTAATTATACAGAACAATGAGCGTAAGAAATGAGTTCTAGTAACATCAATTAATTATACAGAGGTCTATGAGCGTAAGAGATGAGTTCTAGTAGCATCAGTTAATTATACAGAGGTCTATGAGCGTAAGAAATGAGTTCTAGTAGCATCAATTAGTTATACAGAGGTCTATGAGCGTAAGAAATGAGTTCTAGTAGCATCAATTAGTTATACAGAGGTATATGAGCGTAAGAAATGAGTTCTAGTTGCATCAATTAATTATACAGAGGTCAATGAGCGTAAGAAATGAGTTCTAGTAGCATCAATTAATTATACAGAACAATGAGCGTAAGAAATGAGTTCTAGTAGCATCAATTAATTATACAGAACAATGAGCGTAAGAAATGAGTTCTAGTAACATCAATTAATTATACAGAGGTCTATGAGCGTAAGAAATGAGTTCTAGAAGCATCAATTAATTATACAGAGGTCTATGAGCGTAAGAAATGAGTTCTAGTAGCATCAATTAATTATACAGAGGTATATGAGCGTAAGAAATGAGTTCTAGTAGCATCAATTAATTATACAGAACAATGAGTGTAAGAAATGAGTTCTAGTAACATCAATTAATTATACAGAGGTATATGAGCGTAAGAAATGAGTTCTAGTAGCATCAATTAATTATACAGAACAATGAGCGTAAGAAATGAGTTCTAGTAGCATCAATTAATTATACAGAGGTCTATGAGCGTAAGAAATGAGTTCTAGTAGCATAAATTCATTATACAGAACAATGAGCGTAAGAAATGAGTTCTAGAAGCATCAATTAATTATACAGAGGTATATGAGCGTAAGAAATGAGTTCAAGTAGCATCAATTAGTTATACAGAACAATAACCGTAAGAAAAGAGTTCTAGTAGCATCAATTAATTATACAGAGGTCTATGAGCGTAAGAAATGAGTTATAGTAGCATCAATTAATTATACAGAACACTGAGCGTAAGAAATGAGTTCTAGTAGCATCAATTAATTATACAGAGGTCTATGAGCGTAAGTAATGAGTTCTAGTAGCATCAATTAATTATACAGAGGTCTATGAGAGTAAGAAATGAGTTCTAGTAGCATCAATTAATTATGCAGAACAATGAGCGTAAGAAATGAGTTCTACTAACATCAATTAATTATACAGAGGTCTATGAGTGTAAGAAATGAGTTCTAGTAGCATCAATTAATTATACAGAGGTCTAGGAGCGTAAGAAATGAGTTCTAGTAGCATCAATTAATTATACAGAACACTGAGCGTAAGAAATGAGTTCTAGTAGCATCAATTAATTATACAAAAGTCTATGAGCGTAAGAAATGAGTTCTAGTATCATCAATTAATTATACAGAGGTCTATGAGCGTAAGAAATGAGTTCTAGTAGCACCAATTAATTATACAGAGGTCTATGAGCATAAGAAATGAGTTCTAGTAGCATCAATAAATTATACAGAGGTCTATGAGCGTAAGAAATTAGTTCTAGTAGCATCAATTAATTATACAGAGGTATATGAGCGTAAGAAATGAGTTCTAGTAGCATCAATTAATTATACACAACAATGAGTGTAAGAAATGAGTTCTAGTAACATCAATTAATTATACAGAGGTCTATGAGCGTAAGAAATGAGTTCTAGTAGCATCAATTAATTATACAGAACACTGAGTGTAAGTAATGAGTTCTAGTAGCATCAATTAATTATACAGAGGTCTATGAGAGTAAGAAATGAGTTCTTATAGCATCAATTAATTATACAGAACAATGAGCGTAAGAAATGAGTTCTAGTATCATCAATTAATTATACAGAACAATGTGCGTAAGAAATGAGTTCTAGAAGCATCAATTAATTATACAGAGGTATATGAGCGTAAGAAATTAGTTCAAGTAGCATCAATTAGTTATACAGAACAATGACCGTAAGAAAAGAGTTCTAGTAGAATCAATTAATTATACAGAGGTCCATGAGCGTAAAAAATGAGTTCTAGTAGCATCAATTAATTATACAGAACACTGAGCGTATGAAATGAGTTCTAGTAGCATCAATTAATTATACAGAGGTCTATGAGCGTAAGAAATGAGTTCTAGTAGCATCAATTAATTATACAGAGGTATATGAGCGTAAGAAATGAGTTCTAGTATCATCAATTAATTATACAGAACAATGAGCGTAAGAAATGAGTTCTAGTATCATCAATTAATTATACAGAACAATGAGCGTAAGAAATGAGTTCTAGTAGCATCAATTAATTATACAGAACAATGAGCGTAAGAAATGAGTTCTAGTAGCATCAATTAGTTATACAGAGGTCTATGAGCGTAAGAAATGAGTTCTAGTAGCATCAATTAATTATACAGAACAATGAGCGTAAGAAATGAGTTCTAGAAGCATCAATTAATTATACAGAACAATGAGCGTAAGAAATGAGTTCTAGTAGCATCAATTAGTTATACAGAGGTCTATGAGCGTAAGAAATGAGTTCTAGTAGCATCAATTAATTATACAGAACAATGAGCGTAAGAAATGAGTTCTAGTAGCATCAATTAATTACACAGAGGTCTATGAGCGTAAGAAATGTGTTCTAGTAGCATCAATTAATTATACAGAACACTGAGCGTAAGAAATGAGTTCTAGTAGCATCAATTAATTATACAGAGGTCTATGAGCGTAAGAAATGAGTTTTAGAAGCATCAATTAATTATACAGAGGTCTATGAGCATAAGAAATGAGTTCTAGTAGCATCAATTAATTATACAGAGGTCTATGAGCGTAAGAAATGAGTTCTAGTAGCATCAATTAATTATACAGAGGTCTATGAGCGTAAGAAATGAGTTCAAGTAGCATCAATTAGTTATACAGAACAATGACCGTAAGAAAAGAGTTCTAGTAGCATCAATTAATTATACAGAGGTCTATGAGCGTAAGAAATGAGTTCTAGTAGCATCAATTAATTATACAGAACACTGAGCGTAAGAAATGAGTTCTAGTAGCATCAATTAATTATACAGAGGTCTATGAGCGTAAGAAATGAGTTTTAGTAGCATCAATTAATTATACAGAGGTCTATGAGCTTAAGAAATGAGTTCTAGTAGCATCAATTAATTATACAGAGGTCTATGAGCGTAAGAAATGAGTTCTAGTAGCATCAATAAATTATACAGAGGTCTATGAGCGTAAGAAATGAGTTCTAGTAGCATCAATTAATTATACAGAGGTATATGAGCGTAAGAAATAAGTTCTAGTAGCATCAATTAATTATACAGAGGTATATGAGCGTAAGAAATGAGTTCTAGTAGCATAAATTAATTATACAGAACAATGAGCGTAAGAAATGAGTTCTAGAAGCATCAATTAATTATACAGAGGTATATGAGCGTAAGAAATGAGTTCAAGTAGCATCAATTAGTTATACAGAACAATGACCGTAAGAAAAGAGTTCTAGTTGAATCAATTAATTATACAGAGGTCCATGAGCGTAAGAAATGAGTTCTAGTAGCATCAATTAATTATACAGAACACTGAGCGTAAGAAATGAGTTCTAGTAGCATCAAATAATTATACAGAGGTCTATGAGCGTAAGAAATGAGTTCTAGTAGCATCAATAAATTATACAGAGGTCTATGAGCGTAAGAAATGAGTTCTAGTAGCATCAATTAATTATACAGAACACTGAGCGTAAGTAATGAGTTCTAGTAGCATCAATTAATTATACAGAGGTCTATGAGAGTAAGAAATGAGTTCTAGTAGCATCAATTAATTATACAGAACAATGAGCGTAAGAAATGAGTTCTACTAACATCAATTAATTATACAGAGGTATATGAGCGTAAGAAATGAGTTCTAGTAGCATCAATTAATTATACAGAACAATGAGCGTAAGAAATGAGTTCTAGTAACATCAATTAATTATACAGAGGTCTATGAGCGTAAGAAATGAGTTCTAGTAACATCAATTAATTATACAGAGGTATATGAGCGTAAGAAATGAGTTCCAGTAGCATCAGTTAATTATACAGAGGTCTATGAGCGTAAGAAATGAGTTCTAGTAGCATCAATTAATTATACAGAGGTCTATGAGCTTAAGAAATGAGTTCTAGTAGCATCAGTTAATTATACAGAGGTCTATGAGCGTAAGAAATGAGTTGTAGTAGCATCAATTAATTATACAGCGTTCTATGAGCGTAAGAAACGAGTTCTAGTAGCATCAATTAGTTATACAGAGGTCTATGAGCGTAAGAAATGAGTTCTAGTAGCATCAATTAATTATACAGAGGTCTATGAGCGTAAGAAATTAGTTCTAGTAGCATCAATTAATTATACAGAACAATGAGCGTAAGAAATGAGTTCTAGTAGCATAAATTAATTATATAGAAGTCTATGAGCGTAAGAAATGAGTTCTAGTAGCATAAATTAATTATACAGAACAATGAGCGTAAGAAATGAGTTCTAGAAGCATCAATTAATTATACAGAGGTATATGAGCGTAAGAAATGAGTTCAAGTAGCATCAATTAGTTATACAGAACAATGACCGTAAGAAAAGAGTTCTAGTAGCATCAATTAATTATACAGAGGTCTATGAGCGTAAGAAATGAGTTCTAGTAGCATCAATTAATTATACAGAACACTGAGCGTAAGAAATGAGTTCTAGTAGTATCAATTTATTATACAGAGGTCTATGAGCGTAAGTAATGAGTTCTAGTAGCATCAATTAATTATACAGAGGTCTATGAGCGTAAGAAATGAGTTGTAGTAGCATCAATTAATTATACAGAGGTCTATGAGCGTAAGAAATGAGTTCTAGTAGCATCAATTAATTATACAGAACACTGAGCGTAAGAAATGAGTTCTAGTAGCATCAATTTATTATACAGAGGTCTATGAGCGTAAGTAATGAGTTCTAGTAGCATCAATTAATTATACAGAGGTCTATGAGAGTAAGAAATGAGTTCTAGTAGCATCAATTAATTATACAGAACAATGAGCGTAAGAAATGAGTTCTAGTAACATCAATTAATTATACAGAGGTCTATGAGTGTAAGAAATGAGTTCTAGTAGCATCAATTAATTATACAGAGGTCTATGAGCGTAAGAAATGAGTTCTAGTAGCATCAATTAATTATACAGAGGTCTATGAGCATAAGAAATGAGTTCTAGTAGCATCAATTAATTATACAGAACAATGAGCGTAAGAAATGAGTTCTAGTAGCATCAATTAATTATACAGAGGTCTATGAGCGTAAGAAATGAGTTCTAGTAGCATCAATTAATTATACAGAACAATGAGCATAAGAAATGAGTTCTAGTAGCATCAGTTAATTATACAGAGGTCTATGAGCGTAAGAAATGAGTTCTAGTAGCATCAATTAGTTATACAGAGGTCTATGAGCGTAAGAAATGAGTTCTAGTAGCATCAATTAATTATACAGAACAATGAGCGTAAGAAATGAGTTCTAGTTACATCAATTAATTATACAGAGGTCTATGAGCGTAAGAAATGATTTCTAGTAGCATCAATTAGTTATACAGAGGTCTATGAGCGTAAGAAATGAGTTCTAGTAGCATCAATTAATTATACAGAGGTCTATGAGCGTAAGAAATGAGTTATAGTAGCATCAATTAATTATACAGAACAATGAGAGTAAGAAATGAGTTCTAGTAGCATCAATTAATTATACAGAGGTCTATGAGCGTAAGAAATGAGTTCTAGTAGCATCAATTAATTATACAGAACAATGAGCGTAAGAAATGAGTTCTAGTTACATCAATTAATTATACAGAGGTCTATGAGCGTACGAAATGAGTTCTAGTAGCATCAATTAATTATACAGAGGTCTATGAGCGTAAGAAATGAGTTCTAGTAGCATCAATTAATTATACAGAACAATGAGAGTAAGAAATGAGTTCTAGTAGCATCAATTAATTATACAGAGGTCTATGAGCGTAAGAAATGAGTTCTAGTAGCATCAATTAATTATACAGAACAATGAGCGTAAGAAATGAGTTCTAGTTACATCAATTAATTATACAGAGGTCTATGAGCGTAAGAAATGATTTCTAGTAGCATCAATTAGTTATACAGAGGTCTATGAGCGTAAGAAATGAGTTCTAGTAGCATCAATTAATTATATAGAACAATGAGCGTAAGAAATGAGTTCTAGTAGCATCAATTAGTTATACAGAGGTTTGTGAGCGTAAGAAATGAGTTCTAGTAGCATCAATTAATTATAAAGAGGTCTATGAGCATAAGAAATGAGTTCTAGTAGCATCAATTACTTATACAGAGGTATAAGAGCGTAAGAAATGAGTTCTAGTAGCATCAATTAATTATACAGAGGTCTATGAGCGTAAGAAATGAGTTCTAGTAGCATCAATTAATTATACAGAGGTCTATGAGCGTAAGAAATGAGTTCTAGTAGCATCAATTAATTATACAGAGGTCTATGAGCGTAAGAAATGAGTTATAGTAGCATCAATTAATTATACAGAACAATGAGCGTAAGAAATGAGTTCTAGAAGCATCAATTAATTATACAGAACAATGAGCGTAAGAAATGAGTTCTAGTAACATCAATTAATTATACAGAGGTCTATGAGCGTAAGAGATGAGTTCTAGTAGCATCAGTTAATTATACAGAGGTCTATGAGCGTAAGAAATGAGTTCTAGTAGCATCAATTAGTTATACAGAGGTATATGAGCGTAAGAAATGAGTTCTAGTTGCATCAATTAATTATACAGAGGTTTATGAGCGTAAGAAATGAGTTCTAGTAGCATCAGTTAATTATACAGAGGTCTATGAGCGCAAGAAATGAGTTCTAGTAGCATCAATTAGTTATACAGAGGTATATGAGCGTAAGAAATGAGTTCTAGTTGCATCAATTAATTATACAGAGGTCTATGAGCGAAAGAAATGAGTTCTAGTAGCATCAATTAATTATACAGAACAATGAGCGTAAGAAATGAGTTCTAGTAGCATCAGTTAATTATACAGAGGTCTATGAGCGTAAGAAATGAGTTCTAGTAGCATCAATTAGTTATACAGAGGTCTATGAGCGTAAGAAATGAGTTCTAGTAGCATCAATTAATTACACAGAACAATGAGCGTAAGAAATGAGTTCTAGTTACATCAATTAATTATACAGGGTCTATGAGCGTAAGAAATGATTTCTAGTAGCATCAATTAGTTATACAGAGGTCTATGAGCGTAAGAAATGAGTTCTAGTAGCATCAATTAATTATACAGAACAATGAGCGTAAGAAATGAGTTCTAGTAGCATCAATTAGTTATACAGAGGTTTGTGAGCGTAAGAAATGAGTTCTAGTAGCATCAATTAATTATAAAGAGGTCTATGAGCATAAGAAATGAGTTCTAGTAGCATCAATTACTTATACAGAGGTATAAGAGCGTAAGAAATGAGTTCTAGTAGCATCAATTAATTATACAGAGGTCTATGAGCGTAAGAAATGAGTTCTAGTAGCATCAATTAATTATACAGAGGTCTATGAGCGTAAGAAATGAGTTATAGTAGCATCAATTAATTATACAGAACAATGAGCGTAAGAAATGAGTTCTAGAAGCATCAATTAATTATACAGAACAATGAGCGTAAGAAATGAGTTCTAGTAACATCAATTAATTATACAGAGGTCTATGAGCGTAAGAGATGAGTTCTAGTAGCATCAGTTAATTATACAGAGGTCTATGAGCGTAAGAAATGAGTTCTAGTAGCATCAATTAGTTATACAGAGGTCTATGAGCGTAAGAAATGAGTTCTAGTAGCATCAATTAGTTATACAGAGGTATATGAGCGTAAGAAATGATTTCTAGTTGCATCAATTAATTATACAGAGGTCAATGAGCGTAAGAAATGAGTTCTAGTAGCATCAATTACTTATACAGAACAATGAGCGTAAGAAATGAGTTCTAGTAGCATCAATTAATTATACAGAACAATGAGCGTAAGAAATGAGTTCTAGTAACATCAATTAATTATACAGAGGTCTATGAGCGTAAGAAATGAGTTCTAGAAGCATCAATTAATTATACAGAGGTCTATGAGCGTAAGAAATGAGTTCTAGTAGCATCAATTAATTATACAGAGGTATATGAGCGTAAGAAATGAGTTCTAGTAGCATCAATTAATTATACAGAACAATGAGTGTAAGAAATGAGTTCTAGTAACATCAATTAATTATACAGAGGTATATGAGCGTAAGAAATGAGTTCTAGTAGCATCAATTAATTATACAGAACAATGAGCGTAAGAAATGAGTTCTAGTAGCATCAATTAATTATACAGAGGTCTATGAGCGTAAGAAATGAGTTCTAGTAGCATAAATTAATTATACAGAACAATGAGCGTAAGAAATGAGTTCTAGAAGCATCAATTAATTATACAGAGGTATATGAGCGTAAGAAATGAGTTCAAGTAGCATCAATTAGTTATACAGAACAATAACCGTAAGAAAAGAGTTCTAGTAGCATCAATTAATTATACAGAGGTCTATGAGCGTAAGAAATGAGTTATAGTAGCATCAATTAATTATACAGAACACTGAGCGTAAGAAATGAGTTCTAGTAGCATCAATTAATTATACAGAGGTCTATGAGCGTAAGTAATGAGTTCTAGTAGCATCAATTAATTATACAGAGGTCTATGAGAGTAAGAAATGAGTTCTAGTAGCATCAATTAATTATGCAGAACAATGAGCGTAAGAAATGAGTTCTACTAACATCAATTAATTATACAGAGGTCTATGAGTGTAAGAAATGAGTTCTAGTAGCATCAATTAATTATACAGAGGTCTAGGAGCGTAAGAAATGAGTTCTAGTAGCATCAATTAATTATACAGAACACTGAGCGTAAGAAATGAGTTCTAGTAGCATCAATTAATTATACAAAAGTCTATGAGCGTAAGAAATGAGTTCTAGTATCATCAATTAATTATACAGAGGTCTATGAGCGTAAGAAATGAGTTCTAGTAGCACCAATTAATTATACAGAGGTCTATGAGCATAAGAAATGAGTTCTAGTAGCATCAATAAATTATACAGAGGTCTATGAGCGTAAGAAATTAGTTCTAGTAGCATCAATTAATTATACAGAGGTATATGAGCGTAAGAAATGAGTTCTAGTAGCATCAATTAATTATACACAACAATGAGTGTAAGAAATGAGTTCTAGTAACATCAATTAATTATACAGAGGTCTATGAGCGTAAGAAATGAGTTCTAGTAGCATCAATTAATTATACAGAACAATGAGCGTAAGAAATGAGTTCTAGTAGTATCAATTAATTATACAGAGGTCTATGAGCGTAAGAAATGAGTTGTAGTAGCATAAATTAATTATACAGAACAATGAGCGTAAGAAATGAGTTCTAGAAGCATCAATTAATTATACAGAGGTATATGAGCGTAAGAAATGAGTTCAAGTAGCATCAATTAGTTATACAGAACAATGACCGTAAGAAAAGAGTTCTAGTAGCATCAATTAATTATACAGAGGTCTATGAGCGTAAGAAATGAGTTCTAGTAGCATCAATTAATTATACAGAACAATGAGCGTAAGAAATGAGTTCTAGTAACATCAATTAATTATACAGAGGTCTATGAGCGTAAGAAATGAGTTGTAGTAGCATCAATTAATTATACAGCGTTCTATGAGCGTAAGAAACGAGTTCTAGTAGCATCAATTAGTTATACAGAGGTCTATGAGCGTAAGAAATGAGTTCTAGTAGCAACAATTAATTATACAGAGGTCTATGAACGTAAAAAATGAGTTCTAGTAGCATCAATTAATTATACAGAACAATGAGCGTAAGAAATGAGTTCTAGTAGCATCAATTAATTACACAGAGGTCTATGAGCGTAAGAAATGTGTTCTAGTAGCATCAATTAATTATACAGAACACTGAGCGTATGAAATGAGTACTAGTAGCATCAATTAATTATACAGAGGTCTATGAGCGTAAGAAATGAGTTCTAGTAGCATCAATTAATTATACAGAACAATGAGCGTAAGAAATGAGTTCTAGTAGCATCAATTAGTTATACAGAACAATGAGCGTAAGAAATGAGTTCTAGAAGCATCAATTAATTATACAGAGGTCTATGAGCGTAAGAAAAGAGTTCTAGTAGCATCAATTAATTATACAGAACACTGAGCGTAAGAAATGAGTTCGAGTAGCATCAATTAATTATACAGAGGTCTATGAGCGTAAGAAATGAGTTCTAGTAGCATCAATTAATTATACCGAGGTCTATGAGCATAAGAAATGAGTTCTAGTAGCATCAATTAATTATACAGAGGTCTATGAGCGTAAGAAATGAGTTCTAGTAGCATCAATTAATTATACAAAAGTCTATGAGCGTAACAAATGAGTTCTAGTAGCATCAGTTAATTATACAGAGGTATATGAGCGTAAGAAATGAGTTCTAGTATCATCAATTAATTATACAGAGGTCTATGAGCGTAAGAAATGAGTTCTAGTAGCACCAATTAATTATACAGAGGTCTATGAGCATAAGAAATGAGTTCTAGTAGCATCAATTAATTATACAGAGGTCTATGAGCGTAAGAAATGAGTTCTAGTAGCATCAATTAATTATACAGAGGTCTATGAGCGTAAGAAATGAGTTCTAGTAGCATCAATTAATTATACAGAACAATGAGCGTAAGAAATGAGTTCTAGTAGCATCAATTAATTATACAGAGGTCTATGAGCGTAAGAAATGAGTTCTAGTAGCATAAATTAATTATACAGAACAATGAGCGTAAGAAATGAGTTCTAGTAGCATCAATTAATTATACAGAGGTATATGAGCGTAAGAAATGAGTTCAAGTAGCATCAATTAGTTATACAGAACAATGACCGTAAGAAAAGAGTTCTAGTAGCATCAATTAATTATACAGAGGTCTATGAGCGTAAGAAATGAGTTCTAGTAGCATCAATAAATTATACAGAGGTCTATGAGCATAAGAAATGAGTTCTAGTAGCATCAATTAATTATACAGAACACTGAGTGTAAGTAATGAGTTCTAGTAGCATCAATTAATTATACAGAGGTCTATGAGAGTAAGAAATGAGTTCTTATAGCATCAATTAATTATACAGAACAATGAGCGTAAGAAATGAGTTCTAGTATCATCAATTAATTATACAGAACAATGAGCGTAAGAAATGAGTTCTAGAAGCATCAATTAATTATACAGAGGTATATGAGCGTAAGAAATTAGTTCAAGTAGCATCAATTAGTTATACAGAACAATGACCGTAAGAAAAGAGTTCTAGTAGAATCAATTAATTATACAGAGGTCCATGAGCGTAAAAAATGAGTTCTAGTAGCATCAATTAATTATACAGAACACTGAGCGTATGAAATGAGTTCTAGTAGCATCAATTAATTATACAGAGGTCTATGAGCGTAAGAAATGAGTTCTAGTAGCATCAATTAATTATACAGAGGTATATGAGCGTAAGAAATGAGTTCTAGTATCATCAATTAATTATACAGAACAATGAGCGTAAGAAATGAGTTCTAGTATCATCAATTAATTATACAGAACAATGAGCGTAAGAAATGAGTTCTAGTAGCATCAATTAATTATACAGAACAATGAGCGTAAGAAATGAGTTCTAGTAGCATCAATTAGTTATACAGAGGTCTATGAGCGTAAGAAATGAGTTCTAGTAGCATCAATTAATTATACAGAACAATGAGCGTAAGAAATGAGTTCTAGAAGCATCAATTAATTATACAGAACAATGAGCGTAAGAAATGAGTTCTAGTAGCATCAATTAGTTATACAGAGGTCTATGAGCGTAAGAAATGAGTTCTAGTAGCATCAATTAATTATACAGAACAATGAGCGTAAGAAATGAGTTCTAGTAGCATCAATTAATTACACAGAGGTCTATGAGCGTAAGAAATGTGTTCTAGTAGCATCAATTAATTATACAGAACACTGAGCGTAAGAAATGAGTTCTAGTAGCATCAATTAATTATACAGAGGTCTATGAGCGTAAGAAATGAGTTTTAGAAGCATCAATTAATTATACAGAGGTCTATAAGCATAAGAAATGAGTTCTAGTAGCATCAATTAATTATACAGAGGTCTATGAGCGTAAGAAATGAGTTCTAGTAGCATCAATTAATTATACAGAGGTCTATGAGCGTAAGAAATGAGTTCAAGTAGCATCAATTAGTTATACAGAACAATGACCGTAAGAAAAGAGTTCTAGTAGCATCAATTAATTATACAGAGGTCTATGAGCGTAAGAAATGAGTTCTAGTAGCATCAATTAATTATACAGAACACTGAGCGTAAGAAATGAGTTCTAGTAGCATCAATTAATTATACAGAGGTCTATGAGCGTAAGAAATGAGTTTTAGTAGCATCAATTAATTATACAGAGGTCTATGAGCTTAAGAAATGAGTTCTAGTAGCATCAATTAATTATACAGAGGTCTATGAGCGTAAGAAATGAGTTCTAGTAGCATCAATAAATTATACAGAGGTCTATGAGCGTAAGAAATGAGTTCTAGTAGCATCAATTAATTATACAGAGGTATATGAGCGTAAGAAATAAGTTCTAGTAGCATCAATTAATTATACAGAGGTATATGAGCGTAAGAAATGAGTTCTAGTAGCATAAATTAATTATACAGAACAATGAGCGTAAGAAATGAGTTCTAGAAGCATCAATTAATTATACAGAGGTATATGAGCGTAAGAAATGAGTTCAAGTAGCATCAATTAGTTATACAGAACAATGACCGTAAGAAAAGAGTTCTAGTTGAATCAATTAATTATACAGAGGTCCATGAGCGTAAGAAATGAGTTCTAGTAGCATCAATTAATTATACAGAACACTGAGCGTAAGAAATGAGTTCTAGTAGCATCAAATAATTATACAGAGGTCTATGAGCGTAAGAAATGAGTTCTAGTAGCATCAATAAATTATACAGAGGTCTATGAGCGTAAGAAATGAGTTCTAGTAGCATCAATTAATTATACAGAACACTGAGCGTAAGTAATGAGTTCTAGTAGCATCAATTAATTATACAGAGGTCTATGAGAGTAAGAAATGAGTTCTAGTAGCATCAATTAATTATACAGAACAATGAGCGTAAGAAATGAGTTCTACTAACATCAATTAATTATACAGAGGTATATGAGCGTAAGAAATGAGTTCTAGTAGCATCAATTAATTATACAGAACAATGAGCGTAAGAAATGAGTTCTAGTAACATCAATTAATTATACAGAGGTCTATGAGCGTAAGAAATGAGTTCTAGTAACATCAATTAATTATACAGAGGTATATGAGCGTAAGAAATGAGTTCCAGTAGCATCAGTTAATTATACAGAGGTCTATGAGCGTAAGAAATGAGTTCTAGTAGCATCAATTAATTATACAGAGGTCTATGAGCTTAAGAAATGAGTTCTAGTAGCATCAGTTAATTATACAGAGGTCTATGAGCGTAAGAAATGAGTTGTAGTAGCATCAATTAATTATACAGCGTTCTATGAGCGTAAGAAACGAGTTCTAGTAGCATCAATTAGTTATACAGAGGTCTATGAGCGTAAGAAATGAGTTCTAGTAGCATCAATTAATTATACAGAGGTCTATGAGCGTAAGAAATTAGTTCTAGTAGCATCAATTAATTATACAGAACAATGAGCGTAAGAAATGAGTTCTAGTAGCATAAATTAATTATATAGAAGTCTATGAGCGTAAGAAATGAGTTCTAGTAGCATAAATTAATTATACAGAACAATGAGCGTAAGAAATGAGTTCTAGAAGCATCAATTAATTATACAGAGGTATATGAGCGTAAGAAATGAGTTCAAGTAGCATCAATTAGTTATACAGAACAATGACCGTAAGAAAAGAGTTCTAGTAGCATCAATTAATTATACAGAGGTCTATGAGCGTAAGAAATGAGTTCTAGTAGCATCAATTAATTATACAGAACACTGAGCGTAAGAAATGAGTTCTAGTAGTATCAATTTATTATACAGAGGTCTATGAGCGTAAGTAATGAGTTCTAGTAGCATCAATTAATTATACAGAGGTCTATGAGCGTAAGAAATGAGTTGTAGTAGCATCAATTAATTATACAGAGGTCTATGAGCGTAAGAAATGAGTTCTAGTAGCATCAATTAATTATACAGAACACTGAGCGTAAGAAATGAGTTCTAGTAGCATCAATTTATTATACAGAGGTCTATGAGCGTAAGTAATGAGTTCTAGTAGCATCAATTAATTATACAGAGGTCTATGAGAGTAAGAAATGAGTTCTAGTAGCATCAATTAATTATACAGAACAATGAGCGTAAGAAATGAGTTCTACTAACATCAATTAATTATACAGAGGTCTATGAGTGTAAGAAATGAGTTCTAGTAGCATCAATTAATTATACAGAGGTCTATGAGCGTAAGAAATGAGTTCTAGTAGCATCAATAAATTATACAGAGGTCTATAAGCGTAAGAAATGAGTTCTAGTAGCATCAATTAATTATACAGAACACTGAGTGTAAGTAATGAGTTCTAGTAGCATCAATTAATTATACAGAGGTCTATGAGAGTAAGAAATGAGTTCTTATAGCATCAATTAATTATACAGAACAATGAGCGTAAGAAATGAGTTCTAGTAACATCAATTAATTATACAGAGGTCTATGAGCGTAAGAAATGAGTTCTAGTAGCATCAATTAATTATACAGAACAATGAGCGTAAGAAATGAGTGCTAGTAGCATCAATTAATTATACAGAGGTCTATGAGCGTAAGAAATGAGTTCTAGTAACATCAATTAATTATACAGAGGTATATGAGCGTAAGAAATGAGTTCCAGTAGCATCAGTTAATTATACAGAGGTCTATGAGCGTAAGAAATGAGTTCTAGTAGCATCAATTAATTATACAGAGGTTTATGAGCGTAAGAAATGAGTTCTAGTAGCACCAATTAATTATACAGAGGTCTATGAGCGTAAGAAATGAGTTCTAGTAGCATCAATTAATTATACAGAACAATGAGCGTAAGAAATGAGTTCTAGTAGCATCAAGTAATTATACAGAGGTCTATGAGCTTAAGAAATGAGTTCTAGTAGCACCAATTAATTATACAGATGTCTATGAGCGTAAGAAATGAGTTCTAGTAGCATCAATTAGTTATACAGAGGTCTATGAGCGTAAGAAATGAGATCTAGTAGCATCAATTAGTTATACAGAGGTATATGAGCGTAAGAAATGAGTTCTAGTAGCATCAATTAATTATACAGAGGTCTATGAGCATAAGAAATGAGTTCTAGTAGCATCAATTAGTTATACAGAGGTATATGAGCGTAAGAAATTAGTTCTAGTAGCATCAATTAATTATACAGAGGTCTATGTATGAGCGTAAGAAATGAGTTCTAGTAGCATCAATTAATTATACAGAGGTCTATGAGCGTAAGAAATGAGTTCTAGTAGCATCAATTAATTATACAGAGGTCTATGAGCGTAAGAAATGCGTTCTAGTAGCATCAATTAATTATACAGAGGTCTATAAGTGTAAGAAATGAGTTCTAGTAGTATCAATTATGTAGAACAATGAGCGTAAGAAATGAGTTCTAGTAGCATCAATTAATTACACAGAACAATGAGCGTAAGAAATGAGTTCTAGTAGCATCAGTTAATTATACAGAACAATGAGAGTAAGAAATGAGTTCTAGTAGTATCAATTATGTAGAACAATGAGCGTAAGAAATGAGTTCTAGTAGCATCAATTAATTACACAGAACAATGAGCATAAGAAATGAGTTCTAGAAGCATCAATTAATTATACAGAGGTATATGAGCGTAAGAAATGAGTTCTAGTAGCATCAATTAATAATACAGAGGTCTATGAGCGTAAGAAATGAGTTCTAGTAGCATCAATTAATTATACAGAGGTATATGAGCGTAAGAAATGAGTTCTAGTATCATCAATTAATTATACAGAACAATGAGCGTAAGAAATGAGTTCTAGTATCATCAATTAATTATACAGAACAATGAGCGTAAGAAATGAGTTCTAGTAGCATCAATTAATTATACAGAACAATGAGCGTAAGAAATGAGTTCCAGTAGCATCAATTAGTTATACAGAACAATGAGCGTAAGAAATGAGTTCTAGAAGCATCAATTAATTATACAGAGGTCTATGAGCATAAGAAATGAGTTCTAGTAGCATCAATTAATTATACAGAACAATGAGCGTAAGAAATGAGTTCTAGTAGCATCAATTAATTACACAGAGGTCGAAGAGCGTAAGAAATGTGTTCTAGTAGCATCAATTAATTATACAGAACACTGAGCGTAAGAAATGAGTTCTAGTAGCATCAATTAATTATACAGAGGTCTATGAGCGTAAGAAATGAGTTCTAGAAGCATCAATTAATTATACAGAGGTCTATGAGCATAAGAAATGAGTTCTAGTAGCATCAATTAATTATACAGAGGTCTATGAGCGTAAGAAATGAGTTCTAGTAGCATCAATTAATTATACAGAGGTCTATGAGCGTAAGAAATGAGTTCAAGTAGCATCAATTAGTTATACAGAACAATGACCGTAAGAAAAGAGTTCTAGTAGCATCAATTAATTATACAGAGGTATATGAGCGTAAGAAATGAGTTCAAGTAGCATCAATTAGTTATACAGAACAATGACCGTAAGAAAAGAGTTCTAGTAGAATCAATTAATTATACAGAGGTCCATGAGCGTAAGAAATGAGTTCTAGTAGCATCAATTAATTATACAGAACACTGAGCGTAAGAAATGAGTTCTAGTAGCATCAATTAATTATACAGAGGTCTATGAGCGTAAGAAATGAGTTCTAGTAG
Source organism: Xenopus petersii (assembly GCA_038501925.1). Classification (NCBI taxonomy): domain Eukaryota; kingdom Metazoa; phylum Chordata; class Amphibia; order Anura; family Pipidae; genus Xenopus; species Xenopus petersii. The sequence goes on from JBCGBM010000575.1 coordinate 32,955, forward strand.
CATCAATAAATTATACAGAGGTCTATGAGCGTAAGAAATGAGTTCTAGTAGCATCAATTAATTATACAGAACACTGAGCGTAAGTAATGAGTTCTAGTAGCATCAATTAATTATACAGAGGTCTATGAGAGTAAGAAATGAGTTCTAGTAGCATCAATTAATTATACAGAACAATGAGCGTAAGAAATGAGTTCTACTAACATCAATTAATTATACAGAGGTATATGAGCGTAAGAAATGAGTTCTAGTAGCATCAATTATTATACAGAACAATGAGCGTAAGAAATGAGTTCTAGTAACATCAATTAATTATACAGAGGTCTATGAGCGTAAGAAATGAGTTCTAGTAACATCAATTAATTATACAGAGGTATATGAGCGTAAGAAATGAGTTCCAGTAGCATCAGTTAATTATACAGAGGTCTATGAGCGTAAGAAATGAGTTCTAGTAGCATCAATTAATTATACAGAACACTGAGCGTAAGTAATGAGTTCTAGTAACATCAATTAATTATACAGAGGTCTATGAGCGTAAGAAATGAGTTCTAGTAGCATCAATTAATTATACAGAGGTCTATGAGCTTAAGAAATGAGTTCTAGTAGCATCAGTTAATTATACAGAGGTCTATGAGCGTAAGAAATGAGTTGTAGTAGCATCAATTAATTATACAGCGTTCTATGAGCGTAAGAAACGAGTTCTAGTAGCATCAATTAGTTATACAGAGGTCTATGAGCGTAAGAAATGAGTTCTAGTAGCATCAATTAATTATACAGAGGTCTATGAGCGTAAGAAATTAGTTCTAGTAGCATCAATTAATTATACAGAACAATGAGCGTAAGAAATGAGTTCTAGTAGCATAAATTAATTATATAGAAGTCTATGAGCGTAAGAAATGAGTTCGAGTAGCATAAATTAATTATACAGAACAATGAGCGTAAGAAATGAGTTCTAGAAGCATCAATTAATTATACAGAGGTATATGAGCGTAAGAAATGAGTTCAAGTAGCATCAATTAGTTATACAGAACAATGACCGTAAGAAAAGAGTTCTAGTAGCATCAATTAATTATACAGAGGTCTATGAGCGTAAGAAATGAGTTCTAGTAGCATCAATTAATTATACAGAACACTGAGCGTAAGAAATGAGTTCTAGTAGCATCAATTTATTATACAGAGGTCTATGAGCGTAAGTAATGAGTTCTAGTAGCATCAATTAATTATACAGAGGTATATGAGCGTAAGAAATGAGTTCTAGTAGCATAAATTAATTATACAGAACAATGAGCGTAAGAAATGAGTTCTAGAAGCATCAATTAATTATACAGAGGTATATGAGCGTAAGAAATGAGTTCAAGTAGCATCAATTAGTTATACAGAACAATGACCGTAAGAAAAGAGTTCTAGTAGAATCAATTAATTATACAGAGGTCCATGAGCGTAAGAAATGAGTTCTAGTAGCATCAATTAATTATACAGAACACTGAGCGTAAGAAATGAGTTCTAGTAGCATCAATTAATTATACAGAGGTCTATGAGCGTAAGAAATGAGTTCTAGTAGCATCAATAAATTATACAGAGGTCTATGAGCGTAAGAAATGAGTTCTAGTAGCATCAATTAATTATACAGAACACTGAGCGTAAGAAATGAGTTCTACTAACATCAATTAATTATACAGAGGTATATGAGCGTAAGAAATGAGTTCTAGTAGCATCAATTAATTATACAGAACAATGAGCGTAAGAAATGAGTTCTAGTAACATCAATTAATTATACAGAGGTCTATGAGCGTAAGAAATGAGTTCTAGTAACATCAATTAATTATACAGAGGTATATGAGCGTAAGAAATGAGTTCCAGTAGCATCAGTTAATTATACAGAGGTCTATGAGCGTAAGAAATGAGTTCTAGTAGCATCAATTAATTATACAGAGGTCTATGAGCTTAAGAAATGAGTTCTAGTAGCATCAGTTAATTATACAGAGGTCTATGAGCGTAAGAAATGAGTTGTAGCAGCATCAATTAATTATACAGAGGTCTATGAGCGTAAGAAATGAGTTCTAGTAGCATCAATTAATTATACAGAACACTGAGCGTAAGAAATGAGTTTTAGTAGCATCAATTTATTATACAGAGGTCTATGAGCGTAAGTAATGAGTTCTAGTAGCATCAATTAATTATACAGAGGTCTATGAGAGTAAGAAATGAGTTCTAGTAGCATCAATTAATTATACAGAACAATGAGCGTAAGAAATGAGTTCTACTAACATCAATTAATTATACAGAGGTCTATGAGTGTAAGAAATGAGTAATAGTAGCATCAATTAATTATACAGAGGTCTATGAGCGTAAGAAATGAGTTCTAGTAGCATCAATAAATTATACAGAGGTCTATGAGCATAAGAAATGAGTTCTAGTAGCATCAATTAATTATACAGAACACTGAGTGTAAGTAATGAGTTCTAGTAGCATCAATTAATTATACAGAGGTCTATGAGAGTAAGAAATGAGTTCTTATAGCATCAATTAATTATACAGAACAATGAGCGTAAGAAATGAGTTCTAGTAACATCAATTAATTATACAGAGGTCTATGAGCGTAAGAAATGAGTTCTAGTAGCATCAATTAATTATACAGAACAATGAGCGTAAGAAATGAGTGCTAGTAGCATCAATTAATTATACAGAGGTCTATGAGCGTAAGAAATGAGTTCTAGTAACATCAATTAATTATACAGAGGTATATGAGCGTAAGAAATGAGTTCCAGTAGCATCAGTTAATTATACAGAGGTCTATGAGCGTAAGAAATGAGTTCTAGTAGCATCAATTAATTATACAGAGGTTTATGAGCGTAAGAAATGAGTTCTAGTAGCACCAATTAATTATACAGAGGTCTATGAGCGTAAGAAATGAGTTCTAGTAGCATCAATTAATTATACAGAACAATGAGCGTAAGAAATGAGTTCTAGTAGCATCAAGTAATTATACAGAGGTCTATGAGCTTAAGAAATGAGTTCTAGTAGCACCAATTAATTATACAGATGTCTATGAGCGTAAGAAATGAGTTCTAGTAGCATCAATTAGTTATACAGAGGTCTATGAGCGTAAGAAATGAGATCTAGTAGCATGAATTAGTTATACAGAGGTATATGAGCGTAAGAAATGAGTTCTAGTAGCATCAATTAATTATACAGAGGTCATAAGAAATGAGTTCTAGTAGCATCAATTAGTTATACAGAGGTATATGAGCGTAAGAAATTAGTTCTAGTAGCATCAATTCATTATACAGTGGTCTATGAGCGTAAGAAATGAGTTCTAGTAGCATCAATTAATTATACAGAGGTCTATGAGCGTAAGAAATGAGTTCTAGTAGCATCAATTAATTATACAGAGGTCTATGAGCGTAAGAAATGCGTTCTAGTAGCATCAATTAATTATACAGAGGTCTATAAGTGTAAGAAATGAGTTCTAGTAGTATCAATTATGTAGAACAATGAGCGTAAGAAATGAGTTCTAGTAGCATCAATTAATTACACAGAACAATGGGGGGGGAGCGTAAGAAATGAGTTCTAGTAGCATCAGTTAATTATACAGAACAATGAGAGTAAGAAATGAGTTCTAGTAGTATCAATTATGTAGAACAATGAGCGTAAGAAATGAGTTCTAGTAGCATCAATTAATTACACAGAACAATGAGCATAAGAAATGAGTTCTAGAAGCATCAATTAATTATACAGAGGTATATGAGCGTAAGAAATGAGTTCTAGTAGCATCAATTAATAATACAGAGGTCTATGAGCGTAAGAAATGAGTTCTAGTAGCATCAATTAATTATACAGAGGTATATGAGCGTAAGAAATGAGTTCTAGTATCATCAATTAATTATACAGAACAATGAGCGTAAGAAATGAGTTCTAGTATCATCAATTAATTATACAGAACAATGAGCGTAAGAAATGAGTTCTAGTAGCATCAATTAATTATACAGAACAATGAGCGTAAGAAATGAGTTCTAGTAGCATCAATTAGTTATACAGAACAATGAGCGTAAGAAATGAGTTCTAGAAGCATCAATTAATTATACAGAGGTCTATGAGCGTAAGAAATGAGTTCTAGTAGCATCAATTAATTATACAGAACAATGAGCGTAAGAAATGAGTTCTAGTAGCATCAATTAATTACACAGAGGTCTATGAGCGTAAGAAATGTGTTCTAGTAGCATCAATTAATTATACAGAACACTGAGCGTAACAAATGAGTTCTAGTAGCATCAATTAATTATACAGAGGTCTATGAGCGTAAGAAATGAGTTCTAGTAGCATCAATTAGTTATACAGAGGTCTATGAGCGTAAGAAATGAGTTCTAGTAACATCAATTAATTATACAGAGGTCTATGAGCGTAAGAAATGAGTTCTAGTAGCATCAATTAATTATACAGAGGTCTATGAGCGTAAGAAATGAGTTCTAGTAGCATCAATTAATTATACAGAGGTCTATGAGCGTAAGAAATGAGTTCTAGTAGCATCAATTAATTATACAGAACAATGAGAGTAAGAAATGAGTTCTAGTAGCATCAATTAATTATACAGAGGTCTATGAGCGTAAGAAATGAGTTCTAGTAGCATCAATTAATTATACAGAACAATGAGCGTAAGAAATGAGTTCTAGTTACATCAATTAATTATACAGAGGTCTATGAGCGTAAGAAATGAGTTCTAGTAGCATCAATTAATTATACAGAGGTCTATGAGCGTAAGAAATGAGTTCTAGTAGCATCAATTAATTATACAGAACAATGAGAGTAAGAAATGAGTTCTAGTAGCATCAATTAATTATACAGAGGTCTATGAGCGTAAGAAATGAGTTCTAGTAGCATCAATTAATTATACAGAGGTCTATGAGCGTAAGAAATGAGTTCTAGTAGCATCAATTATTATACAGAGGTCTATGAGCGTAAGAAATGAGTTCTAGTAGCATCAATTAATTATACAGAACAATGAGAGTAAGAAATGAGTTCTAGTAGCATCAATTAATTATACAGAGGTCTATGAGCGTAAGAAATGAGTTCTAGTAGCATCAATTAATTATACAGAACAATGAGCGTAAGAAATGAGTTCTACTTACATCAATTAATTATACAGAGGTCTATGAGCGTAAGAAATGAGTTCTAGTAGCATCAATTAATTATACAGAGGTCTATGAGCGTAAGAAATGAGTTCTAGTAGCATCAATTAATTATACAGAACAATGAGAGTAAGAAATGAGTTCTAGTAGCATCAATTAATTATACAGAGGTCTATGAGCGTAAGAAATGAGTTCTAGTAGCATCAATTAATTATACAGAACAATGAGCGTAAGAATGAGTTCTAGTTACATCAATTAATTATACAGAGGTCTATGAGTGTAAGAAATGATTTCTAGTAGCATCAATTAGTTATACAGAGGTCTATGAGCGTAAGAAATGAGTTCTAGTAGCATCAATTAATTATACAGAACAATGAGCGTAAGAAATGAGTTCTAGTAGCATCAATTAGTTATACAGAGGTTTGTGAGCGTAAGAAATGAGTTCTAGTAGCATCAATTAATTATAAAGAGGTCTATGAGCATAAGAAATGAGTTCTAGTAGCATCAATTACTTATACAGAGGTATAAGAGCGTAAGAAATGAGTTCTAGTAGCATCAATTAATTATACAGAGGTCTATGAGCGTAAGAAATGAGTTCTAGTAGCATCAATTAATTATACAGAGGTCTATGAGCGTAAGAAATGAGTTATAGTAGCATCAATTAATTATACAGAACAATGAGCGTAAGAAATGAGTTCTAGTAACATCAATTAATTATACAGAGGTCTATGAGAGTAAGAAATGAGTTCTAGTAGCATCAATTAGTTATACAGAGGTCTATGAGCGTAAGAAATGAGTTCTAGTAGCATCAATTAGTTATACAGAGGTATATGAGCGTAAGAAATGAGTTCTAGTTGCATCAATTAATTATACAGAGGTTTATGAGCGTAAGAAATGAGTTCTAGTAGCATCAGTTAATTATACAGAGGTCTATGAGCGCAAGAAATGAGTTCTAGTAGCATCAATTAGTTATACAGAGGTATATGAGCGTAAGAAATGAGTTCTAGTTGCATCAATTAACTATACAGAGGTCTATGAGCGTAAGAAATGAGTTCTAGTAGCATCAATTAATTATACAGAACAATGAGCGTAAGAAATGAGTTCTAGTAGCATCAATTAATTATACAGAACAATGAGCGTAAGAAATGAGTTCTAGTAGCATCAATTAATTATACAGAACAATGAGTGTAAGAAATCAGTTCTAGTAGCATCAATTAATTATACAGAACAATGAGCGTAAGAAATGAGTTCTAGTAGCATCAATTAATTATACAGAACAATGAGCATAAGAAATGAGTTCTAGTAGCATCAATTAATTATACAGAGGTCTATGAGCATAAGAAATGAGTTCTAGTAGCATCAATTAATTATACAGAGGTCTATGAGCGTAAGAAATGAGTTCTACTAGCATCAATTAATTATACAGAACAATGAGCGTAAGAAATGAGTTCGAGTAGTATCAATTAATTATACAGAGGTCTATGAGCGTAAGAAATGAGTTCTAGTAACATCAATTAATTATACAGAGGTTTATGAGCGTAAAAAATGAGTTCTAGTAGCATCAATTAATTATACAGAAGTCTATGAGCGTAAGAAATGAGTTCTAGTAGCATCAATTAATTATACAGAGGTCTATGAGCGTAAGAAATGAGTTCTAGTAGCATCAATTAATTATACAGAACAATGAGCGTAAGAAATGAGTTCTAGTAGCATCAATTGATTACACAGAGGTCTATGAGCGTAAGAAATGTGTTCTAGTAGCATCAATTAATTATACAGAACACTGAGCGTATGAAATGAGTACTAGTAGCATCAATTAATTATACAGAGGTCTATGAGCGTAAGAAATGAGTTCTAGTAGCATCAATTAATTATACAGAACAATGAGCGTAAGAAATGAGTTCTAGTAGCATCAATTAGTTATACAGAACAATGAGCGTAAGAAATGAGTTCTAGAAGCATCAATTAATTATACAGAGGTCTATGAGCGTAAGAAAAGAGTTCTAGTAGCATCAATTAATTATACAGAACACTGAGCGTAAGAAATGAGTTCGAGTAGCATCAATTAATTATACAGAGGTCTATGAGCGTAAGAAATGAGTTCTAGTAGCATCAATTAATTATACCGAGGTCTATGAGCGTAAGAAATGAGTTCTAGTAGCATCAATTAATTATACAGAGGTCTATGAGCGTAAGAAATGAGTTCTAGTAGCATCATTAATTATACAAAAGTCTATGAGCGTAACAAATGAGTTCTAGTAGCATCAGTTAATTATACAGAGGTATATGAGCGTAAGAAATGAGTTCTAGTATCATCAATTAATTATACAGAGGTCTATGAGCGTAAGAAATGAGTTCTAGTAGCACCAATTAATTATACAGAGGTCTATGAGCATAAGAAATGAGTTCTAGTAGCATCAATTAATTATACAGAGGTCTATGAGCGTAAGAAATGAGTTCTAGTAGCATCAATTAATTATACAGAGGTCTATGAGCGTAAGAAATGAGTTCTAGTAGCATCAATTAATTATACAGAACAATGAGCGTAAGAAATGAGTTCTAGTAGCATCAATTAATTATAAGAGGTCTATGAGCGTAAGAAATGAGTTCTAGTAGCATAAATTAATTATACAGAACAATGAGCGTAAGAAATGAGTTCTAGTAGCATCAATTAATTATACAGAGGTATATGAGCGTAAGAAATGAGTTCAAGTAGCATCAATTAGTTATACAGAACAATGACCGTAAGAAAAGAGTTCTAGTAGCATCAATTAATTATACAGAGGTCTATGAGCGTAAGAAATGAGTTCTAGTAGCATCAATAAATTATACAGAGGTTTATGAGCATAAGAAATGAGTTCTAGTAGCATCAATTAATTATACAGAACACTGAGTGTAAGTAATGAGTTCTAGTAGCATCAATTAATTATACAGAGGTCTATGAGAGTAAGAAATGAGTTCTTATAGCATCAATTAATTATACAGAACAATGAGCGTAAGAAATGAGTTCTAGTATCATCAATTAATTATACAGAACAATGAGCATAAGAAATGAGTTCTAGAATCATCAATTAATTATACAGAGGTATATGAGCGTAAGAAATTAGTTCAAGTAGCATCAATTAGTTATACAGAACAATGACCGTAAGAAAAGAGTTCTAGTAGAATCAATTAATTATACAGAGGTCCATGAGCGTAAAAAATGAGTTCTAGTAGCATCAATTAATTATACAGAACACTGAGCGTATGAAATGAGTTCTAGTAGCATCAATTAATTATACAGAGGTCTATGAGCGTAAGAAATGAGTTCTAGTAGCATCAATTAATTATACAGAACACTGAGCGTAAGAAATGAGTTCTAGTAGCATCAATTTATTATACAGAGGTCTATGAGCGTAAGTAATGAGTTCTAGTAGCATCAATTAATTATACAGAGGTCTATGAGAGTAAGAAATGAGTTCTAGTAGCATCAATTAATTATACAGAACAATGAGCGTAAGAAATGAGTTCTACTAACATCAATTAATTATACAGAGGTCTTTGAGTGTAAGAAATGAGTTCTAGTAGCATCAATTAATTATACAGAGGTCTATGAGCGTAAGAAATGAGTTCTAGTAGCATCAATAAATTATACAGAGGTCTATAAGCGTAAGAAATGAGTTCTAGTAGCATCAATTAATTATACAGAACACTGAGTGTAAGTAATGAGTTCTAGTAGCATCAATTAATTATACAGAGGTCTATGAGAGTAAGAAATGAGTTCTTATAGCATCAATTAATTATACAGAACAATGAGCGTAAGAAATGAGTTCTAGTAACATCAATTAATTATACAGAGGTATATGAGCATAAGAAATGAGTTCTAGTAGCATCAATTAATTATACAGAACAATGAGCGTAAGAAATGAGTTCTAGTAACATCAATTAATTATACAGAGGTCTATGAGCGTAAGAAATGAGTTCTAGTAGCATCAATTAATTATACAGAACAATGAGCGTAAGAAATGAGTTCTAGTAGCATCAAGTAATTATACAGAGGTCTATGAGCTTAAGAAATGAGTTCTAGTAGCACCAATTAATTATACAGATGTCTATGAGCGTAAGAAATGAGTTCTAGTAGCATCAATTAGTTATACAGAGGTCTATGAGCGTAAGAAATGAGATCTAGTAGCATCAATTAGTTATACAGAGGTATATGAGCGTAAGAAATGAGTTCTAGTAGCATCAATTAATTATACAGAGGTCTATGAGCATAAGAAATGAATTCTAGTAGCATCAATTAGTTATACAGAGGTATATGAGCGTAAGAAATTAGTTCTAGTAGCATCAATTCATTATACAGAGGTCTATGAGCGTAAGAAATGAGTTCTAGTAGCATCAATTAATTATACAGAGGTCTATGAGCGTAAGAAATGAGTTCTAGTAGCATCAATTAATTATACAGAGGTCTATGAGCGTAAGAAATGCGTTCTAGAAGCATCAATTAATTATACAGAGGTCTATAAGTGTAAGAAATGAGTTCTAGTAGTATTAATTATGTAGAACAATGAGCGTAAGAAATGAGTTCTAGTAGCATCAATTAATTACACAGAACAATGAGCGTAAGAAATGAGTTCTAGTAGCATCAGTTAATTATACAGAACAATGAGAGTAAGAAATGAGTTCTAGTAGTATCAATTATGTAGAACAATGAGCATAAGAAATGAGTTCTAGTAGCATCAATTAATTACACAGAACAATGAGCATAAGAAATGAGTTCTAGAAGCATCAATTAATTATACAGAGGTATATGAGCGTAAGAAATGAGTTCTAGTAGCATCAATTAATAATACAGAGGTCTATGAGCGTAAGAAATGAGTTCTAGTAGCATCAATTAATTATACAGAGGTATATGAGCGTAAGAAATGAGTTCTAGTATCATCAATTAATTATACAGAACAATGAGCGTAAGAAATGAGTTCTAGTATCATCAATTAATTATACAGAACAATGAGCGTAAGAAATGAGTTCTAGTAGCATCAATTAATTATACAGAACAATGAGCGTAAGAAATGAGTTCTAGTAGCATCAATTAGTTATACAGAACAATGAGCGTAAGAAATGAGTTCTAGAAGCATCAATTAATTATACAGAGGTCTATGAGCGTAAGAAATGAGTTCTAGTAGCATCAATTAATTATACAGAACAATGAGCGTAAGAAATGAGTTCTAGTAGCATCAATTAATTACACAGAGGTCTATGAGCGTAAGAAATGTGTTCTAGTAGCATCAATTAATTATACAGAACACTGAGCGTAACAAATGAGTTCTAGTAGCATCAATTAATTATACAGAGGTCTATGAGCGTAAGAAATGAGTTCTAGTAGCATCAATTAATTATACAGAGGTCTATGAGCGTAAGAAATGAGTTCTAGTAGCATCAATTAATTATACAGAGGTCTATGAGCGTAAGAAATGAGTTATAGTAGCATCAATTAATTATACAGAACAATGAGCGTAAGAAATGAGTTCTAGTAACATCAATTAATTATACAGAGGTCTATGAGAGTAAGAAATGAGTTCTAGTAGCATCAATTAGTTATACAGAGGTCTATGAGCGTAAGAAATGAGTTCTAGTAGCATCAATTAGTTATACAGAGGTATATGAGCGTAAGAAATGAGTTCTAGTTGCATCAATTAATTATACAGAGGTTTATGAGCGTAAGAAATGAGTTCTAGTAGCATCAGTTAATTATACAGAGGTCTATGAGCGCAAGAAATGAGTTCTAGTAGCATCAATTAGTTATACAGAGGTATATGAGCGTAAGAAATGAGTTCTAGTTGCATCAATTAACTATACAGAGGTCTATGAGCGTAAGAAATGAGTTCTAGTAGCATCAATTAATTATACAGAACAATGAGCGTAAGAAATGAGTTCTAGTAGCATCAATTAATTATACAGAACAATGAGCGTAAGAAATGAGTTCTAGTAGCATCAATTAATTATACAGAACAATGAGTGTAAGAAATCAGTTCTAGTAGCATCAATTAATTATACAGAACAATGAGCGTAAGAAATGAGTTCTAGTAGCATCAATTAATTATACAGAACAATGAGCATAAGAAATGAGTTCTAGTAGCATCAATTAATTATACAGAGGTCTATGAGCATAAGAAATGAGTTCTAGTAGCATCAATTAATTATACAGAGGTCTATGAGCGTAAGAAATGAGTTCTACTAGCATCAATTAATTATACAGAACAATGAGCGTAAGAAATGAGTTCGAGTAGTATCAATTAATTATACAGAGGTCTATGAGCGTAAGAAATGAGTTATAGTAACATCAATTAATTATACAGAGGTCTATAAGCGTAAGAAATGAGTTCTAGTTGCATCAATTAATTATACAGAGGTTTATGAGCATAAGAAATGAGTTCTAGTTGCATCAATTAATTATACCGAGGTTTATGAGCGTAAAAAATGAGTTCTAGTAGCATCAATTAATTATACAGAAGTCTATGAGCGTAAGAAATGAGTTCTAGTAGCATCAATTAATTATACAGAGGTCTATGAGCGTAAGAAATGAGTTCTAGTAGCATCAATTAATTATACAGAACAATGAGCGTAAGAAATGAGTTTGAGTAACATCAATTAATTATACAGAGGTCTATGAGTGTAAGAAATGAGTTCTAGTAGCATCAATTAATTATACAGAGGTCTATGAGCGTAAGAAATGAGTTCTAGTAGCATCAATTAATTATACAGAGGTCTATGAGCGTAAGAAATGAGTTCTAGTAGCATCAATTAATTATACAGAACAATGAGAGTAAGAAATGAGTTCTAGTAGCATCAATTAATTATACAGAGGTCTATGAGCGTAAGAAATGAGTTCTAGTAGCATCAATTAATTATACAGAACAATGAGCGTAAGAAATGAGTTCTAGTAGCATCAGTTAATTATACAGAGGTCTATGAGCGTAAGAAATGAGTTCTAGTAGCATCAATTAGTTATACAGAGGTCTATGAGCGTAAGAAATGAGTTCTAGTAGCATCAATTAATTATACAGAACAATGAGCGTAAGAAATGAGTTCTAGTTACATCAATTAATTATACAGAGGTCTATGAGCGTAAGAAATGATTTCTAGTAGCATCAATTAGTTATACAGAGGTCTATGAGCGTAAGAAATGAGTTCTAGTAGCATCAATTAATTATACAGAACAATGAGCGTAAGAAATGAGTTCTAGTAGCATCAATTAGTTATACAGAGGTTTGTGAGCGTAAGAAATGAGTTCTAGTAGCATCAATTAATTATAAAGAGGTCTATGAGCATAAGAAATGAGTTCTAGTAGCATCAATTACTTATACAGAGGTATAAGAGCGTAAGAAATGAGTTCTAGTAGCATCAATTAATTATACAGAGGTCTATGAGCGTAAGAAATGAGTTCTAGTAGCATCAATTAATTATACAGAACAATGAGCGTAAGAAATGAGTTCTAGAAGCATCAATTAATTATACAGAACAATGAGCGTAAGAAATGAGTTCTAGTAACATCAATTAATTATACAGAGGTCTATGAGCGTAAGAGATGAGTTCTAGTAGCATCAGTTAATTATACAGAGGTCTATGAGCGTAAGAAATGAGTTCTAGTAGCATCAATTAGTTATACAGAGGTCTATGAGCGTAAGAAATGAGTTCTAGTAGCATCAATTAGTTATACAGAGGTATATGAGCGTAAGAAATGAGTTCTAGTTGCATCAATTAATTATACAGAGGTTTATGAGCGTAAGAAATGAGTTCTAGTAGCATCAGTTAATTATACAGAGGTCTATGAGCGCAAGAAATGAGTTCTAGTAGCATCAATTAGTTATACAGAGGTATATGAGCGTAAGAAATGAGTTCTAGTTGCATCAATTAATTATACAGAGGTCTATGAGCGAAAGAAATGAGTTCTAGTAGCATCAATTAATTATACAGAACAATGAGCGTAAGAAATGAGTTCTAGTAGCATCAATTAATTATACAGAGGTCTATGAGCATAAGAAATAAGTTCTAGTAGCATCAATTAATTATACAGAGGTCTATGAGCGTAAGAAATGAGTTCTAGTAGCATCAATTAATTATACAGAGGTCTATGAGCGTAAGAAATGAGTTCTAGTAGCATCAATTAATTATACAGAACAATGAGCGTAAGAAATGAGTTCTAGTTACATCAATTAATTATACAGAGGACTATGAGCGTAAGAAATGATTTCTAGTAGCATCAATTAGTTATACAGAGGTCTATGAGCGTAAGAAATGAGTTCTAGTAGCATCAATTAATTATACAGAACAATGAGCGAAAGAAATGAGTTCTAGTAGCATCAATTAGTTATACAGAGGTTTGTGAGCGTAAGAAATGAGTTCTAGTAGCATCAATTAATTATAAAGAGGTCTATGAGCATAAGAAATGAGTTCTAGTAGCATCAATTACTTATACAGAGGTATAAGAGCGTAAGAAATGAGTTCTAGTAGCATCAATTAGTTATACAGAGGTCTATGAGCGTAAGAAATGAGATCTAGTAGCATCAATTAAATATACAGGGGTCTATGAGCGTAAGAAATGAGATCTAGTAGCATCAATTAATTATACAGGGGTCTATGAGCATAAGAAATGAGTTCTAGTAGCATCAATTAATTATACAGAGGTCTATAAGCATAAGAAATGAGTTCTAGCTGCATCAATTAATTATACAGAGGTCAATGAGCGTAAGAAATGAGTTCTAGTAGCATCAATTAATTATACAGAACAATGAGCGTAAGTAATGAGTTCTAGTAGCATCAATTAATTATACAGAACAATGAGTGTAAGAAATGAGTTCTAGTAGCATCAATTAATTATACAGAGGTCTATGAGCGCAAGAAATGAGTTCTAGTAGCATCAATTAATTATACAGAGGTCTATGAGCGTAAGAAATGAGCTCTAGTAGCATCAATTAATTATACAGAACAATGAGCGTAAGAAATGAGTTCTAGTAGCATCAATTAATTATACAGAACAATGAGCGTAAGAAATGAGTTCTAGTAGCATCAATTTAATTATACAGAACAATGAGTGTAAGAAATGAGTTCTAGTAGCATCAATTAATTATATAGAACAATGAGCGTAAGAAATGAGTTCTAGTAGCATCAATTAATTATACAGAACAATGAGCATAAGAAATGAGTTCTAGTAGCATCAATTAATTATACAGAGGTCTATGAGCATAAGAAATAAGTTCTAGTAGCATCAATTAATTATACAGAGGTCTATGAGCATAAGAAATGAGTTCTAGTAGCATCAATTAATTATACAGAACAATGAGCGTAAGAAATGAGTTCTAGTAGCATCAATTAATTATACAGAACAATGAGCATAAGAAATGAGTTCTAGTAGCATCAATTAATTATACAGAGGTCTATGAGCATAAGAAATAAGTTCTAGTAGCATCAATTAATTATACAGAGGTCTATGAGCATAAGAAATAAGTTCTAGTAGCATCAATTAATTATACAGAGGTCTATGAGCGTAAGAAATGAGTTCTAGTAGCATCAATTAATTATACAGAACAATGAGCATAAGAAATGAGTTCTAGTAGCATCAATTAATTATACAGAGGTCTATGAGCATAAGAAATAAGTTCTAGTAGCATCAATTAATTATACAGAGGTCTATGAGCATAAGAAATGAGTTCTAGTAGCATCAATTAATTATACAGAGGTCTATGAGCATAAGAAATAAGTTCTAGTAGCATCAATTAATTATACAGAGGTCTATGAGCGTAAGAAATGAGTTCTAGTAACATCAATTAATTATACAGAGGTATATGAGCATAAGAAATGAGTTCTAGTAGCATCAATTAATTATACAGAACAATGAGCGTAAGAAATGAGTTCTAGTAACATCAATTAATTATACAGAGGTCTATGAGCGTAAGAAATGAGTTCTAGTAGCATCAATTAATTATACAGAACAATGAGCGTAAGAAATGAGTTCTAGTAGCATCAAGTAATTATACAGAGGTCTATGAGCTTAAGAAATGAGTTCTAGTAGCACCAATTAATTATACAGATGTCTATGAGCGTAAGAAATGAGTTCTAGTAGCATCAATTAGTTATACAGAGGTCTATGAGCGTAAGAAATGAGATCTAGTAGCATCAATTAGTTATACAGAGGTATATGAGCGTAAGAAATGAGTTCTAGTAGCATCAATTAATTATACAGAGGTCTATGAGCATAAGAAATGAATTCTAGTAGCATCAATTAGTTATACAGAGGTATATGAGCGTAAGAAATTAGTTCTAGTAGCATCAATTCATTATACAGAGGTCTATGAGCGTAAGAAATGAGTTCTAGTAGCATCAATTAATTATACAGAGGTCTATGAGCGTAAGAAATGAGTTCTAGTAGCATCAATTAATTATACAGAGGTCTATGAGCGTAAGAAATGCGTTCTAGAAGCATCAATTAATTATACAGAGGTCTATAAGTGTAAGAAATGAGTTCTAGTAGTATCAATTATGTAGAACAATGAGCGTAAGAAATGAGTTCTAGTAGCATCAATTAATTACACAGAACAATGAGCGTAAGAAATGAGTTCTAGTAGCATCAGTTAATTATACAGAACAATGAGAGTAAGAAATGAGTTCTAGTAGTATCAATTATGTAGAACAATGAGCGTAAGAAATGAGTTCTAGTAGCATCAATTAATTACACAGAACAATGAGCATAAGAAATGAGTTCTAGAAGCATCAATTAATTATACAGAGGTATATGAGCGTAAGAAATGAGTTCTAGTAGCATCAATTAATAATACAGAGGTCTATGAGCGTAAGAAATGAGTTCTAGTAGCATCAATTAATTATACAGAGGTATATGAGCGTAAGAAATGAGTTCTAGTATCATCAATTAATTATACAGAACAATGAGCGTAAGAAATGAGTTCTAGTATCATCAATTAATTATACAGAACAATGAGCGTAAGAAATGAGTTCTAGTAGCATCAATTAATTATACAGAACAATGAGCGTAAGAAATGAGTTCTAGTAGCATCAATTAGTTATACAGAACAATGAGCGTAAGAAATGAGTTCTAGAAGCATCAATTAATTATACAGAGGTCTATGAGCGTAAGAAATGAGTTCTAGTAGCATCAATTAATTATACAGAACAATGAGCGTAAGAAATGAGTTCTAGTAGCATCAATTAATTACACAGAGGTCGAAGAGCGTAAGAAATGTGTTCTAGTAGCATCAATTAATTATACAGAACACTGAGCGTAAGAAATGAGTTCTAGTAGCATCAATTAATTATACAGAGGTCTATGAGCGTAAGGGCTCTTACTCACGAGCGTTTCTTCATGCGCTCCCCTGCGCTCCGTTTGGCTGCGTTCAGCCGCAGGGGAGCGCAGGTCTAGACGCTGTTAATATTTTTCTATGTGCCTGTACTAACACAGGCGCTTGTAAGCGCTGAACCATTGAAAAACGCAGAAAAATGCAGCATGCTGCATTTTTCCTGCGTTCAGCGCTTACATGCGCCTGTGTCAGTACAGGCACATAGAAAGATATTAGCAGCGTCTAGACCTGCGCTCCCCTGCGGCTGAACGCAGCCAAACGGAGCGCAGGGGAGCGCATGAAGAAACGCTCGTGAGTAAGAGCCCTAAGAAATGAGTTCTAGAAGCATCAATTAATTATACAGAGGTCTATGAGCATAAGAAATGAGTTCTAGTAGCATCAATTAATTATACAGAGGTCTATGAGCGTAAGAAATGAGTTCTAGTAGCATCAATTAATTATACAGAGGTCTATGAGCGTAAGAAATGAGTTCAAGTAGCATCAATTAGTTATACAGAACAATGACCGTAAGAAAAGAGTTCTAGTAGCATCAATTAATTATACAGAGGTATATGAGCGTAAGAAATGAGTTCAAGTAGCATCAATTAGTTATACAGAACAATGACCGTAAGAAAAGAGTTCTAGTAGAATCAATTAATTATACAGAGGTCCATGAGCGTAAGAAATGAGTTCTAGTAGCATCAATTAATTATACAGAACACTGAGCGTAAGAAATGAGTTCTAGTAGCATCAATTAATTATACAGAGGTCTATGAGCGTAAGAAATGAGTTCTAGTAGCATCAATAAATTATACAGAGGTCTATGAGCGTAAGAAATGAGTTCTAGTAGCATCAATTAATTATACAGAACACTGAGCGTAAGTAATGAGTTCTAGTAGCATCAATTAATTATACAGAGGTCTATGAGAGTAAGAAATGAGTTCTAGTAGCATCAATTAATTATACAGAACAATGAGCGTAAGAAATGAGTTCTACTAACATCAATTAATTATACAGAGGTATATGAGCGTAAGAAATGAGTTCTAGTAGCATCAATTAATTATACAGAACAATGAGCGTAAGAAATGAGTTCTAGTAACATCAATTAATTATACAGAGGTCTATGAGCGTAAGAAATGAGTTCTAGTAACATCAATTAATTATACAGAGGTATATGAGCGTAAGAAATGAGTTCCAGTAGCATCAGTTAATTATACAGAGGTCTATGAGCGTAAGAAATGAGTTCTAGTAGCATCAATTAATTATACAGAGGTTTATGAGCGTAAGAAATGAGTTCCAGTAGCATCAGTTAATTATACAGAGGTCTATGAGCGTAAGAAATGAGTTCTAGTAACATCAATTAATTATACAGAGGTATATGAGCGTAAGAAATGAGTTCCAGTAGCATCAGTTAATTATACAGAGGTCTATGAGCGTAAGAAATGAGTTCTAGTAGCATCAATTAATTATACAGAACACTGAGCGTAAGTAATGAGTTCTAGTAACATCAATTAATTATACAGAGGTCTATGAGCGTAAGAAATGAGTTCTAGTAGCATCAATTAATTATACAGAGGTCTATGAGCTTAAGAAATGAGTTCTAGTAGCATCAGTTAATTATACAGAGGTCTATGAGCGTAAGAAATGAGTTTTAGTAGCATCAATTAATTATACAGAGGTCTATGAGCGTAAGAAATGAGTTCTAGTAGCATCAATTAATTATACAGAGGTCTATGAGCGTAAGAAATGAGTTCTAGTAGCATCAATAAATTATACAGAGGTCTATGAGCGTAAGAAATGAGTTCCAGTAGCATCAATTAATTATACAGAGGTATATGAGCGTAAGAAATGAGTTCTAGTAGCATCAATTAATTATACAGAGGTATATGAGCGTAAGAAATGAGTTCTAGTAGCATAAATTAATTATACAGAACAATGAGCGTAAGAAATGAGTTCTAGAAGCATCAATTAATTATACAGAGGTCTATGAGCGTAAGAAATGAGTTCTAGTAGAATCAATTAATTATACAGAGGTCCATGAGCGTAAGAAATGAGTTCTAGTAGCATCAATTAATTATACAGAACACTGAGCATAAGAAATGAGTTCTAGTAGCATCAATTAATTATACAGAGGTATATGAGCGTAAGAAATGAGTTCTAGTATCATCAATTAATTATACAGAACAATGAGCGTAAGAAATGAGTTCTAGTATCATCAATTAATTATACAGAACAATGAGCGTAAGAAATGAGTTCTAGTAGCATCAATTAATTATACAGAACAATGAGCGTAAGAAATGAGTTCTAGTAGCATCAATTAGTTATACAGAGGTCTATGAGCGTAAGAAATGAGTTCTAGTAGCATCAATTAATTATACAGAACAATGAGCGTAAGAAATGAGTTCTAGAAGCATCAATTAATTATACAGAACAATGAGCGTAAGAAATGAGTTCTAGTAGCATCAATTAGTTATACAGAGGTCTATGAGCGTAAGAAATGAGTTCTAGTAGCATCAATTAATTATACAGAACAATGAGCGTAAGAAATGAGTTCTAGTAGCATCAATTAATTACACAGAGGTCTATGAGCGTAAGAAATGTGTTCTAGTAGCATCAATTAATTATACAGAACACTGAGCGTAAGAAATGAGTTCTAGTAGCATCAATTAATTATACAGAGGTCTATGAGCGTAAGAAATGAGTTTTAGAAGCATCAATTAATTATACAGAGGTCTATGAGCATAAGAAATGAGTTCTAGTAGCATCAATTAATTATACAGAGGTCTATGAGCGTAAGAAATGAGTTCTAGTAGCATCAATTAATTATACAGAGGTCTATGAGCGTAAGAAATGAGTTCTAGTAGCATCAATTAATTATACAGAACACTGAGCGTAAGAAATGAGTTCTAGTAGCATCAATTAATTATACAGAGGTCTATGAGCGTAAGAAATGAGTTTTAGTAGCATCAATTAATTATACAGAGGTCTATGAGCGTAAGAAATGAGTTCTAGTAGCATCAATTAATTATACAGAGGTCTATGAGCGTAAGAAATGAGTTCTAGTAGCATCAATAAATTATACAGAGGTCTATGAGCGTAAGAAATGAGTTCTAGTAGCATCAATTAATTATACAGAGGTATATGAGCGTAAGAAATAAGTTCTAGTAGCATCAATTAATTATACAGAGGTATATGAGCGTAAGAAATGAGTTCTAGTAGCATAAATTAATTATACAGAACAATGAGCGTAAGAAATGAGTTCTAGAAGCATCAATTAATTATACAGAGGTATATGAGCGTAAGAAATGAGTTCAAGTAGCATCAATTAGTTATACAGAACAATGACCGTAAGAAAAGAGTTCTAGTAGAATCAATTAATTATACAGAGGTCCATGAGCGTAAGAAATGAGTTCTAGTAGCATCAATTAATTATACAGAACACTGAGCGTAAGAAATGAGTTCTAGTAGCATCAATTAATTATACAGAGGTCTATGAGCGTAAGAAATGAGTTCTAGTAGCATCAATAAATTATACAGAGGTCTATGAGCGTAAGAAATGAGTTCTAGTAGCATCAATTAATTATACAGAACACTGAGCGTAAGTAATGAGTTCTAGTAGCATCAATTAATTATACAGAGGTCTATGAGAGTAAGAAATGAGTTCTAGTAGCATCAATTAATTATACAGAACAATGAGCGTAAGAAATGAGTTCTACTAACATCAATTAATTATACAGAGGTATATGAGCGTAAGAAATGAGTTCTAGTAGCATCAATTAATTATACAGAACAATGAGCGTAAGAAATGAGTTCTAGTAACATCAATTAATTATACAGAGGTCTATGAGCGTAAGAAATGAGTTCTAGTAACATCAATTAATTATACAGAGGTATATGAGCGTAAGAAATGAGTTCCAGTAGCATCAGTTAAATATACAGAGGTCTATGAGCGTAAGAAATGAGTTCTAGTAGCATCAATTAATTATACAGAGGTCTATGAGCGTAAGAAATGAGTTCTAGTAGCATCAGTTAATTATACAGAGGTCTATGAGCGTAAGAAATGAGTTGTAGTAGCATCGATTAATTATACAGCGTTCTATGAGCGTAAGAAATGAGTTCTAGTAGCATCAATTAGTTATACAGAGGTCTATGAGCGTAAGAAATGAGTTCTAGTAGCATCAATTAATTATACAGAGGTCTATGAGCGTAAGAAATTAGTTCTAGTAGCATCAATTAATTATACAGAACAATGAGCGTAAGAAATGAGTTCTAGTAGCATCAATTAATTATATAGAAGTCTATGAGCGTAAGAAATGAGTTCTAGTAGCATAAATTAATTATACAGAACAATGAGCGTAAGAAATGAGTTCTAGAAGCATCAATTAATTATACAGAGGTATATGAGCGTAAGAAATGAGTTCAAGTAGCATCAATTAGTTATACAGAACAATGACCGTAAGAAAAGAGTTCTAGTAGCATCAATTAATTATACAGAGGTCTATGAGCGTAAGAAATGAGTTCTAGTAGCATCAATTAATTATACAGAACACTGAGCGTAAGAAATGAGTTCTAGTAGCATCAATTTATTATACAGAGGTCTATGAGCGTAAGTAATGAGTTCTAGTAGCATCAATTAATTATACAGAGGTCTATGAGAGTAAGAAATGAGTTCTAGTAGCATCAATTAATTATACAGAACAATGAGCGTAAGAAATGAGTTCTACTAACATCAATTAATTATACAGAGGTCTATGAGTGTAAGAAATGAGTTCTAGTAGCATCAATTAATTATACAGAGGTCTAGGAGCGTAAGAAATGAGTTCTAGTAGCATCAATTAATTATACAGAACACTGAGCGTAAGAAATGAGTTCTAGTAGCATCAATTAATTATACAAAAGTCTATGAGCGTAAGAAATGAGTTCTAGTATCATCAATTAATTATACAGAGGTCTATGAGCGTAAGAAATGAGTTCTAGTAGCACCAATTAATTATACAGAGATCTATGAGCATAAGAAATGAGTTCTAGTAGCATCAATTAATTATACAGAACAATGAGCGTAAGAAATGAGTTCTAGTAGCATCAATTAATTATACAGAGGTCTATGAGCGTAAGAAATGTGTTCTAGTAGCATAAATTAATTATACAGAACAATGAGCGTAAGAAATGAGTTCTAGAAGCATCAATTAATTATACAGAGGTATATGAGCGTAAGAAATGAGTTCAAGTAGCATCAATTAGTTATACAGAACAATGACCGTAAGAAAAGAGTTCTAGTAGCATCAATTAATTATACAGAGGTCTATGAGCGTAAGAAATGAGTTCTAGTAGCATCAATTAATTATACAGAACACTGAGCGTAAGAAATGAGTTCTAGTAGCATCAATTAATTATACAGAGGTCTATGAGCGTAAGTAATGAGTTCTAGTAGCATCAATTAATTATACAGAGGTCTATGAGAGTAAGAAATGAGTTCTAGTAGTATCAATTAATTATACAGAACAATGAGCGTAAGAAATGAGTTCTACTAACATCAATTAATTATACAGAGGTATATGAGCGTAAGAAATGAGTTCTAGTAGCATCAATTAATTATACAGAACAATGAGCGTAAGAAATGAGTTCTAGTAACATCAATTAATTATACAGAGGTCTATGAGCGTAAGAAATGAGTTCTAGTAACATCAATTAATTATACAGAGGTCTATGAGCGTAAGAAATGAGTTCTAGTAGCATCAATTAATTATACAGAGGTCTATGAGCGTAAGAAATTAGTTCTAGTAGCATCAATTAATTATACAGAACAATGAGCGTAAGAAATGAGTTCTAGTAGCATCAATTAATTATACAGAGGTATATAAGCGTAAGAAATTAGTTCTAGTAGCATAAATTAATTATACAGAACAATGAGCGTAAGAAATGAGTTCTAGAAGCATCAATTAATTATACAGAGGTATATGAGCGTAAGAAATGAGTTCAAGTAGCATCAATTAGTTATACAGAACAATGACCGTAAGAAAAGAGTTCTAGTAGAATCAATTAATTATACAGAGGTCCATGAGCGTAAGAAATGAGTTCTAGTAGCATCAATTAATTATACAGAGGTATATGAGCGTAAGAAATGAGTTCTAGTAGCATCAATTAATTATACAGAGGTATATGAGCGTAAGAAATGAGTTCTAGTATCATCAATTAATTATACAGAACAATGAGCGTAAGAAATGAGTTCTAGTATCATCAATTAATTATACAGAACAATGAGCGTAAGAAATGAGTTCTAGTAGCATCAATTAATTATACAGAACAATGAGCGTAAGAAATGAGTTCTAGTAGCATCAATTAGTTATACAGAGGTCTATGAGCGTAAGAAATGAGTTCTAGTAGCATCAATTAATTATACAGAACAAT
Source organism: Xenopus petersii (assembly GCA_038501925.1). Taxonomy (NCBI): domain Eukaryota; kingdom Metazoa; phylum Chordata; class Amphibia; order Anura; family Pipidae; genus Xenopus; species Xenopus petersii. The sequence continues at coordinate 55,816 of JBCGBM010000575.1, forward strand.
GAGCGTAAGAAATGAGTTCTAGAAGCATCAATTAATTATACAGAGGTCTATGAGCGTAAGAAATGAGTTCTAGTAGCATCAATTAATTATACAGAACAATGAGCGTAAGAAATGAGTTCTAGTAGCATCAATTAATTACACAGAGGTCTATGAGCGTAAGAAATGTGTTCTAGTAGCATCAATTAATTATACAGAACACTGAGCGTAAGAAATGAGTTCTAGTAGCATCAATTAATTATACAGAGGTCTATGAGCGTAAGAAATGAGTTCTAGAAGCATCAATTAATTATACAGAGGTCTATGAGCATAAGAAATGAGTTCTAGTAGCATCAATTAATTATACAGAGGTCTATGAGCGTAAGAAATGAGTTCTAGTAGCATCAATTAATTATACAGAGGTATATGAGCGTAAGAAATGAGTTCTAGTATCATCAATTAATTATACAGAACAATGAGCGTAAGAAATGAGTTCTAGTAGCATCAATTAATTATACAGAGGTATATGAGCGTAAGAAATGAGTTCTAGTAGCATCAATTAATTATACAGAACAATGACCGTAAGAAATGAGTTCTAGTAACATCAATTAATTATACAGAGGTCTATGAGCGTAAGAAGTGAGTTCTAGTAACATCAATTAATTATACAGAGGTCTATGAGCGTAAGAAATGAGTTGTAGTAGCATCAATTAATTATACAGCGTTCTATGAGCGTAAGAAACGAGTTCCAGTAGCATCAATTAGTTATACAGAGGTCTATGAGCGTAAGAAATGAGTTCTAGTAGCATCAATTAATTATACAGAACAATGAGCGTAAGAAATGAGTTCTAGTAGCATCAATTAATTATACAGAGGTATATAAGCGTAAGAAATTAGTTCTAGTAGCATAAATTAATTATACAGAACAATGAGCGTAAGAAATGAGTTCTAGAAGCATCAATTAATTATACAGAGGTATATGAGCGTAAGAAATGAGTTCAAGTAGCATCAATTAGTTATACAGAACAATGACCGTAAGAAAAGCGTTCTAGTAGAATCAATTAATTATACAGAGGTCCCTGAGCGTAAGAAATGAGTTCTAGTAGCATCAATTAATTATACAGAACACTGAGCGTAAGAAATGAGTTCTAGTAGCATCAATTAATTATACAGAGGTCTATGAGCGTAAGAAATGAGTTCTAGTAGCATCAATTAATTATACAGAGGTATATGAGCGTAAGAAATGAGTTCTAGTATCATCAATTAATTATACAGAACAATGAGCGTAAGAAATGAGTTCTAGTATCATCAATTAATTATACAGAACAATGAGCGTAAGAAATGAGTTCTAGTAGCATCAATTAATTATACAGAACAATGAGCGTAAGAAATAAGTTCTAGTAGCATCAATTAGTTATACAGAGGTCTATGAGCGTAAGAAATGAGTTCTAGTAGCATCAATTAATTATACAGAACAATGAGCGTAAGAAATGAGTTCTAGTAGCATCAATTAATTACACAGAGGTCTATGAGCGTAAGAAATGTGTTCTAGTAGCATCAATTAATTATACAGAACACTGAGCGTAAGAAATGAGTTCTAGTAGCATCAATTAATTATACAGAGGTCTATGAGCGTAAGAAATGAGTTCTAGAAGCATCAATTAATTATACAGAGGTCTATGAGCATAAGAAATGAGTTCTAGTAGCATCAATTAATTATACAGAGGTCTATGAGCGTAAGAAATGAGTTCTAGTAGCATCAATTAATTATACAGAGGTATATGAGCGTAAGAAATGAGTTCTAGTATCATCAATTAATTATACAGAACAATGAGCGTAAGAAATGAGTTCTAGTAGCATCAATTAGTTATACAGAGGTCTATGAGCGTAAGAAATGAGTTCTAGTAGCATCAATTAATTATACAGAACAATGAGCGTAAGAAATGAGTTCTAGAAGCATCAATTAATTATACAGAGGTCTATGAGCGTAAGAAATGAGTTCTAGTATCATCAATTAATTATACAGAACAATGAGCATAAGAAATGAGTTCTAGTAGCATCAATTAGTTATACAGAGGTCTATGAGCGTAAGAAATGAGTTCTAGTAGCATCAATTAATTATACAGAACAATGAGCGTAAGAAATGAGTTCTAGAAGCATCAATTAATTATACAGAGGTCTATGAGCGTAAGAAATGAGTTCTAGTAGCATCAATTAATTATACAGAACAATGAGCGTAAGAAATGAGTTCTAGTAGCATCAATTAATTACACAGAGGTCTATGAGCATAAGATATGTGTTCTAGTAGCATCAGTTAATTATACAGAACACTGAGCGTAAGAAATGAGTTCTAGTAGCATCAATTAATTATACAGAGGTCTATGAGCGTAAGAAATGAGTTCAAGTAGCATCAATTACTTATACAGAACAATGACCGTAAGAAAAGAGTTCTAGTAGCATCAATTAATTATACAGAGGTCTATGATCGTAAGAAATGAGTTCTAGAAGCATCAATTAATTATACAGAGGTCTATGAGCGTAAGAAATGAGTTCAAGTAGCATCAATTAGTTATACAGAACAATGACCGTAAGAAAAGAGTTCTAGTAGCATCAATTAATTATACAGAGGTCTATGAGCGTAAGAAATGAGTTTTAGTAGCATCAATTAATTATACAGAGGTCTATGAGCGTAAGAAATGAGTTCTAGTAGCATCAATAAATTATACAGAGGTCTATGAGCGTAAGAAATGAGTTCTAGTAGCATCAATTAATTATACAGAGGTATATGAGCGTAAGAAATGAGTTCTAGTAGCATCAATTAATTATACAGAGGTATATGAGCGTAAGAAATGAGTTCTAGTAGCATAAATTAATTATACAGAACAATGAGCGTAAGAAATGAGTTCTAGAAGCATCAATTAATTATACAGAGGTCTATGAGCGTAAGAAATGAGTTCTAGTAACATCAATTAATTATACAGAGGTCTATGAGCGTAAGAAATGAGTTCTAGTAGCATCAATTAATTATACAGAGGTCTATGAGCGTAAGAAATGAGTTCTAGTAGCATCAGTTAATTATACAGAGGTCTATGAGCGTAAGAAATGAGTTGTAGTAGCATCAATTAATTATACAGCGTTCTATGAGCGTAAGAAATGAGTTCTAGTAGCATCAATTAGTTATACAGAGGTCTATGAGCGTAAGAAATGAGTTCTAGTAGCATCAATTAATTATACAGAGGTCTATGAGCGTAAGAAATTAGTTCTAGTAGCATCAATTAATTATACAGAACAATGAGCGTAAGAAATGAGTTCTAGTAGCATAAATTAATTATATAGAAGTCTATGAGCGTAAGAAATGAGTTCTAGTAGCATAAATTAATTATACAGAACAATGAGCGTAAGAAATGAGTTCTAGAAGCATCAATTAATTATACAGAGGTATATGAGCGTAAGAAATGAGTTCAAGTAGCATCAATTAGTTATACAGAACAATGACCGTAAGAAAAGAGTTCTAGTAGCATCAATTAATTATACAGAGGTCTATGAGCGTAAGAAATGAGTTCTAGTAGCATCAATTAATTATACAGAACACTGAGCGTAAGAAATGAGTTCTAGTAGCATCAATTTATTATACAGAGGTCTATGAGCGTAAGTAATGAGTTCTAGTAGCATCAATTAATTATACAGAGGTCTATGAGAGTAAGAAATGAGTTCTAGTAGCATCAATTAATTATACAGAACAATGAGCGTAAGAAATGAGTTCTACTAACATCAATTAATTATACAGAGGTCTATGAGTGTAAGAAATGAGTTCTAGTAGCATCAATTAATTATACAGAGGTCTAGGAGCGTAAGAAATGAGTTCTAGTAGCATCAATTAATTGTACAGAACACTGAGCGTAAGAAATGAGTTCTAGTAGCATCAATTAATTATACAGAGGTCTATGAGCGTAAGAAATGAGTTCTAGTAGCACCAATTAATGATACAGAGGTCTATGAGCATAAGAAATGAGTTCTAGTAGCATCAATTAATTATACAGAGGTCTATGAGCGTTAGAAATGAGTTCTAGTAGCATCAATTAATTATACAGAGGTATATGAGGCGTAAGAAATGAGTTCTAGTAGCATCAATTAATTATACAGAACAATGAGCGTAAGAAATGAGTTCTAGTAACATCAATTAATTATACAGAGGTATATGAGCGTAAGAAATGAGTTCTAGTAGCATCAATTAATTATACAGAACAATGAGCGTAAGAAATGAGTTCTAGTAGCATCAATTAAATATACAGAACACTGAGCGTAAGAAATGAGTTCTAGTAGCATCAATTAATTATACAGAGGTCTATGAGCGTAAGTAATGAGTTCTAGTAGCATCAATTAATTATACAGAGGTCTATGAGAGTAAGAAATGAGTTCTAGTAGTATCAATTAATTATACAGAACAATGAGCGTAAGAAATGAGTTCTACTAACATCAATTAATTATACAGAGGTATATGAGCGTAAGAAATGAGTTCTAGTAGCATCAATTAATTATACAGAACAATGAGCGTAAGAAATGAGTTCTAGTAACATCAATTAATTATACAGAGGTCTATGAGCGTAAGAAATGAGTTCTAGTAACATCAATTAATTATACAGAGGTCTATGAGCGTAAGAAATGAGTTGTAGTAGCATCAATTAATTATACAGCGTTCTATGAGCGTAAGAATCGAGTTCTAGTAGCATCAATTAGTTATACAGAGGTCTATGAGCGTAAGAAATGAGTTCTAGTAGCATCAATTAATTATACAGAGGTCTATGAGCGTAAGAAATTAGTTCTAGTAGCATCAATTAATTATACAGAACAATGAGCGTAAGAAATGAGTTCTAGTAGCATCAATTAATTATACAGAGGTATATGAGCGTAAGAAATGAGTTCTAGTAGCATCAATTAATTATACAGAACAATGAGCGTAAGAAATGAGTTCTAGTAGCATCAATTAATTATACAGAGGTCTATGAGCGTAAGAAATGAGTTCTAGTAGCATAAATTAATTATACAGAACAATGAGCGTAAGAAATGAGTTCTAGTAGCATCAATTAATTATACAGAGGTATATGAGCGTAAGAAATGAGTTCTAGTAGCATCAATTAATTATACAGAACAATGAGCGTAAGAAATGAGTTCTAGTAGCATCAATTAATTATACAGAGGTCTATGAGCATAAGAAATGAGTTTTAGTAGCATCAATTAATTATACAGAGGTATATGAGCGTAAGAAATGAGTTCAAGTAGCATCAATTAGTTATACAGAACAATGACCGTAAGAAAAGAGTTCTAGTAGCATCAATTAATTATACAGAGGTCTATGAGCATAAGAAATGAGTTTTAGTAGCATCAATTAATTATACAGAACACTGAGCGTAAGAAATGAGTTCTAGTAGCATCAATTAATTATACAGAGGTCTATGAGCGTAAGAAATGAGTTCTAGTAGCATCAATAAATTATACAGAGGTCTATGAGCGTAAGAAATGAGTTCTAGTAGCATCAATTAATTATACAGAACACTGAGCGTAAGTAATAAGTTCTAGTAGCATCAATTAATTACACAGAGGTCTATGAGAGTAAGAAATGAGTTCTAGTAGCATCAATTAATTATACAGAACAATGAGCGTAAGAAATGAGTTCTAGTAACATCAATTAATTATACAGAGGTCTATGAGCGTAAGAAATGAGTTCTAGTAGCATAAATTAATTATACAGAGGTATATGAGCGTAAGAAATGAGTTCTAGTAGCATCAATTAATTATACAGAGGTATATGAGCGTAAGAAATGAGTTCTAGTAGCATCAATTAATTATACAGAACAATGAGAGTAAGAAATGAGTTCTAGAAGCATCAATTAATTATACAGAGGTCTATGAGCGTAAGAAATGAGTTCTAGTAGCATAAATTAATTATACAGAGGTATATGAGCATAAGAAATGAGTTCTAGTAGCATCAATTAATTATACAGAGGTATATGAGCGTAAGAAATGAGTTCTAGTAGCATCAATTAATTATACAGAACAATGAGAGTAAGAAATGAGTTCTAGTAGCATCAATTAATTATACAGAACAATGAGCGTAAGAAATGAGTTCTAGAAGCATCAATTAATTATACAGAGGTCTATGAGCGTAAGAAATGAGTTCTAGTAGCATCAATTAATTATACAGAGGTATATGAGCGTAAGAAATGAGTTCAAAGTAGCATCAATTAGTTATACAGAACAATGACCGTAAGAAAAGAGTTCTAGTAGCATCAATTAATTATACAGAGGTCTATGAGCGTAAGAAATGAGTTCTAGTAGCATCAATAAATTATACAGAGGTCTATGAGCATAAGAAATGAGTTCTAGTAGCATCAATTAATTATACAGAACACTGAGTGTAAGTAATGAGTTCTAGTAGCATCAATTAATTATACAGAGGTCTATGAGAGTAAGAAATGAGTTCTTATAGCATCAATTAATTATACAGAACAATGAGCGTAAGAAATGAGTTCTAGTAACATCAATTAATTATACAGAGGTATATGAGCATAAGAAATGAGTTCTAGTAGCATCAATTAATTATACAGAACAATGAGCGTAAGAAATGAGTGCTAGTAGCATCAATTAATTATACAGAGGTCTATGAGCGTAAGAAATGAGTTCTAGTAACATCAATTAATTATACAGAGGTATATGAGCGTAAGAAATGAGTTCCAATAGCATCAGTTAATTATACAGAGGTCTATGAGCGTAAGAAATGAGTTCTAGTAGCATCAATTAATTATACAGAACACTGAGCGTAAGTAATGAGTTCTAGTAACATCAATTAATTATACAGAGGTCTATGAGCGTAAGAAATGAGTTCTAGTAGCATCAATTAATTATACAGAGGTCTATGAGCTTAAGAAATGAGTTCTAGTAGCATCAGTTAATTATACAGAGGTCTATGAGCGTAAGAAATGAGTTCTAGTAGCATCAATTAATTATACAGAGGTTTTATGAGCGTAAGAAATGAGTTCTAGTAGCACCAATTAATTATACAGAGGACTATGAGCGTAAGAAATGAGTTCTAGTAGCATCAATTAATTATACAGAACAATGAGCGTAAGAAATGAGTTCTAGTAGCATCAAGTAATTATACAGAGGTCTATGAGCTTAAGAGATGAGTTCTAGTAGCACCAATTAATTATACAGATGTCTATGAGCGTAAGAAATGAGTTCTAGTAGCATCAATTAGTTATACAGAGGTCTATGAGCGTAAGAAATGAGATCTAGTAGCATCAATTAGTTATACAGAGGTATATGAGCGTAAGAAATGAGTTCTAGTAGCATCAATTAATTATACAGAGGTCTATGAGCATAAGAAATGAGTTCTAGTAGCATCAATTAGTTATACAGAGGTATATGAGCGTAAGAAATTAGTTCTAGTAGCATCAATTAATTATACAGAGGTCTATGAGCGTAAGAAATGAGTTCTAGTAGCATCAGTTAATTATACAGAGGTCTATGAGCGTAAGAAATAAGTTCTAGTAGCATCAATTAATTATACAGAGGTCTATGAGCGTAAGAAATGAGTTCTAGTAGCATCAATTAATTATACAGAGGTCTATGAGCGTAAGAAATGCGTTCTAGTAGCATCAATTAATTATACAGAGGTCTATAAGTGTAAGAAATGAGTTCTAGTAGTATCAATTATGTAGAACAATGAGCGTAAGAAATGAGTTCTAGTAGCATCAATTAATTACACAGAACAATGAGCGTAAGAAATGAGTTCTAGTAGCATCACTTAATTATACAGAACAATGAGAGTAAGAAATGAGTTCTAGTAGTATCATTATGTAGAACAATGAGCGTAAGAAATGAGTTCTAGTAGCATCAATTAATTACACAGAACAATGAGCATAAGAAATGAGTTCTAGAAGCATCAATTAATTATACAGAGGTATATGAGCGTAAGAAATGAGTTCTAGTAGCATCAATTAATTATACAGAGGTCTATGAGCGTAAGAAATGAGTTCTAGTAGCATCAATTAATTATACAGAGGTATATGAGCGTAAGAAATGAGTTCTAGTATCATCAATTAATTATACAGAACAATGAGCGTAAGAAATGAGTTCTAGTATCATCAATTAATTATACAGAACAATGAGCGTAAGAAATGAGTTCTAGTAGCATCAATTAATTATACAGAACAATGAGCGTAAGAAATGAGTTCTAGTAGCATCAATTAATTATACAGAGGTCTATGAGCGTAAGAAATGAGTTCTAGTAGCATCAATTAATTATACAGAGGTCTATGAGCGTAAGAAATGAGTTCTAGTAGCATCAATTAATTATACAGAGGTCTATGAGCGTAAGAAATGAGTTCAAGTAGCATCAATTAGTTATACAGAACAATGACCGTAAGAAAAGAGTTCTAGTAGCATCAATTAATTATACAGAGGTCTATGAGCGTAAGAAATGAGTTCTAGTAGCATCAATTAATTATACAGAACACTGAGCGTAACAAATGAGTTCTAGTAGCATCAATTAATTATACAGAGGTCTATGAGCGTAAGAAATGAGTTTTAGTAGCATCAATTAATTATACAGAGGTCTATGAGCGTAAGAAATGAGTTTTAGTAGCATCAATTAATTATACAGAGGTCTATGAGCGTAAGAAATGAGTTCTAGTAGCATCAATTAATTATACAGAACACTGAGCGTAAGAAATGAGTTCTAGTACCATCAATTAATTATACAGAGGTCTATGAGCGTAAGAAATGAGTTCTAGTAGCATCAATAAATTA
>JBCGBM010000576.1:0-26463 GCA_038501925.1 Xenopus petersii
TTTGCTTTTTCACACTGTGCTCAGGACCCTTAAACTTCATGGGGTCAAGACAGAAGAAAGCGTAATTGACCATGAGGTCTAGATTAATAGACCCTACATTAACACTCTAGCAAGAATGTCACACAATGCAACTTTTGGCGCAGCAATGAATGAAGCCTTTGTTATAGTGACATCATTTAGCAGTGAAATCTTGATGTCACCATGGTAAACCTCTAAAAATGTCAAGGCTGTGATATATTTATCAGGTGTCCCTGCATTATGCGTTAAAATTTGGAATTAGTTGTGGCATTTAGGTCCACTTTGTTATTTATTGATACTTTAGGTTCAGATGCTATTTATATTGTTTAAAAATATGTCTATGTAATTATTTATCAGCATAAAATCCGGCACTCATATCCATGCCAGGGTGCACTATCCTGTCAATCACATTGCAGCTGTTTTGAATAGTAGACTCTGAAGAGATATAATGTAGGTTGTTTGTGTGTGGATATGTAAATTTAAATATATATATTTACATATGCCCCTTCTCATTTACCTCCATTCTCATTTTTGTAATGACTACACTTAAAGGACCAGTAACATAAATTTGTTTTTAAAAAAAAAAACTTGTTTGTATAGAACGAAAAAAAAACACCAAGTCATATGTAACTTTAAAATCGCAAAGTTTTATTAAAAAATAACTTACCAAAACTCTACTTGTGCTCCTCTTCAGAAAAGGCGACATGGCGACGATCCATAGTGCGGCGCTCGATTTCTCCTCCATGGCTCTCCTATAGAAGGAGGGGAGGAGAAATCAAGCTCCGCATGATGGATCAACGCCATGTCGCCTTTTCTGAAGAGGAGCACAAGCGGAATTTTGGTAAGTTATATTTTAAAGTTACATATGGCTTGGTGGGTTTTTTTTCGTTCTATAGAAAAAAAAAATTGACGTTACTGGTCCTTTAACTCGCTTGCGTTTTCTGGCATCAATTCCTTTTTTATTTATACAAGCGCATCATAGGATTAACATAAACAGATTATAATTTACACTCAAGTCACAAACTGAAAATACAGTGGTAGGGTAAGCAATTAACAATGGCCAGTTTTGCAGATATAGTAAAGATTTATTTTTTTAATTCTAATTCAAACAATACACCCCAGTGAAGAGCCTCAAATCTTTAGGATGATTATTAAATGTACATTTTCCAGACTGATAGGATAAAAACATATTGTGCAAAGAATTGGATGGTACTTAGGCTATGGACACAGGCTTTTTTCAGAGGCTGATCAGCAGCTGTTTTCAGCCTGAGTAATTTTTGCAGGCTGAGAGAAGCAGATCTGCTCAGTGCACCTGCTCCATTGATTTGAAACTGACCAGCCTGTGTGCGGTCACACACAGGCTGACATCAGCCCAAATACGCAGACGACAACAGCCACTGAAAACAGCCTGTGTGTCCATAGCCTTACTTAATGTTTCATATTGTTCAGTTGCCATAAGGGCAAGGCCAGACGTGGCGTTTTTACGTTGCGTTTTTAAAAAAGAACAGCCAGGCGTAAATTCGCATAAACTGTGCTACCACTGAAACTAATGGAAAAGCACTATGGCAATTCACACAGGGCGCTTGCAAGCTGAAATCTGCCACAGGACGCCAGTATTGGTGTTTTTTAGCAGAAACGCCAATACGTCAGGTAACTACCAGATCAATAGACTCTATGAGATCTGCACGTTTGAAACCACACTTTGCGTAAATACGCAGCGTATTTTAAATATGGAGTCTAAATTCTCAATGAGAACAATGAGAAGTGCATGTTGGGAAAAGAATCCTACGTGCTGAAAAACGCATGTTGGGGGTAGCAGGTGGTTTCAGTGGCGTATTTACGCCTGGCTGTTCTTTCTTAAAAACACAACGGAAAAATGCAGCAAAAACGCCACGTCTGGCCTTGCCCTAAGAGAAAAAAATCTACATATTATAGAAAAATCCATAGCCTCTCAATAATCCCCTTAATTACTTATATTATAAGACTTGCTTTTTCCTCAGACAAGATTTGCTTCTTGTCAGAGTATTTCTTTATGCAAAAAGATGCTGCCTCCGCAAGGACTAATTGTAATGTGCTTACTATTAAACAATGAATGTAGATTTCATACAGGCTTCCACCACAGGCCTCCCCCCCGGCCAGTGCCCCGCCTTTGCTGGTACCCCCTGCAGGCCTCCTGCCTCAGTCGCAACCCCCCTCCAGGACCACACACGAACCTGTCCTGTAGTTGTAGCTGCAATCAGGGGTGGAGAGGGGTGAGATGGATCAGTGGGCAGCATGGGAATTAGACAGGTGTGGGTCTGGGTTGGCAGGGGCCACAAGGACCGGGGCCCACCGGATTTTTACCCAGTGCCCAACCAGCCCAGTCTGACCCTGATTTCATACGGTGAAATTGGGGGAAATTCTCTGTCCCTTGCCGCCTATGGCGGCTCCCGTAATGCTGCCGCCCAGCACTTCTAGTGCAGCAGCAGGTTCAGGGGGGCCACAACGCTAATGCAAATCACGCTCTCTGCACTAGTAGAGCCAAATTTCTGGGTTAGAAATTCGGCTCTTAAAGTTACCAGCAGAGGCCCTGGGTGAAATATAGTACTAGTGTATGTTATTTGCAACCTCAAACAGATACACATTTACTGCCCTGTGCTTTAATACATCCACATTTACATTTATATTTATTGTATATAAGTTCTTTTAAAAATACCAGAAAATTTTTGAACCGGTTTTTTTTTTACTCTCTGTAGGGATATTTCTGGGGTAAAATTTAATTGTACCTTGGAAAATGAAATAGGAGTTAAAGGAACAGGAGGGGGCCATAATGTGACAAAGGTGGGTTTAGGTGCATAGCAGAAAGTAGTAACACCAACCTGACATGTGGTTTCAATGTGTACAGTTTTATGGGGAGGTCGCAACCCAGGAGCCACTTGTTCACCCCTCTGCACATTGCCATGGGAAAGGCTAATGGAAAATGTTCCCCCTGCTACTGTCTGGGTTAAATGTACCACAGAAGGCATGTGCTCACCTTTTTGCTTGTTGCCTAGAAGCAGGGGGAATAGTAAATGTGGATCAGCATCTGTAAGAGCTAGTGATCTGAAACTGCTGCAGCTATCGAATAATCTACACAAGATGTAGCATTTCAGATTCTTTAGCCACAGATCGGAGGTTCTATGATCTGTTAATACACAAAGCAGGTACAGCAACTCTACTATAACTATGTTATACATCAATCAATGTGTACCTTCTGGGCTGATAGGTTATATGGTCCCTTCCTAGCAGTGACATAGGAGACAGTAGCAACCAGGACCTACAGATATAAATGGCATAACTTTGAAGAGGAAATAAGTACTTTGTATGTAAGTAAAGGTGACCATGCATTGAAAGGTCTGCTTGTTTGGTGAGATCTTTTCCTGATATGCCCACCTTGAGATGGGCAAAGGCCCTCACTCCAACAGGTAGTTTCAAACCTGCCTGTTCAACATCTGGCTGATTTTGACCCAGATATTAGTTGGGTAGACCCATGAGAGTTATCCATACACAGGTTGATAAGCTGTCAATTTAGTCCATTGCCAGTTTTCATAGGCCCATGTGTGGCCACATTTACTTGTAAATTTTCTCAAAGCTCACTATTCTTGCCTAGCACAAACCTTTCTAAAAGCAGAAGGGCACAGTTTAGCTAGAATTGGCTAGAAACCGTGATCCTTTAAAGATCCTAGCCCATATTGACAAAGTACTGACAATTAAATAAGCAAGAAATATAAATGTGATTGTTTTTTCTTTTTGAGGCATTGTCTCCATAAAAAACGGAGTTAACAAAATAAAGGTAAATAAATAAGTTTACATTTAACAGTAGTCTGCAGTGCATATAAAAGTGTTGGTAGTTATTTCTCCACCAGAGGGCAAAATGGGCCTATATATTCAGTATTACAGTGTACACAGTTGTGTGGATATCCATGCGGAATGAATAATTGGTGACAGTTTCAATCCCTTTGTTTCTTTTGTACTAAGTGTGTTTAACTTCAGATATTTAAATAACGTTTCACAAAACATTTGTAGTAATCTATGAATGTGCCACATTCCTATTGGTTCTATATTTTGTACTTCTATTACTTTCAGAAAAGAAAAACACTCAGAGAAAGGGAGAAATTAATGACAGGGAGTCCTCAAGTTACATACATATGACTTATATACAACTCATACTGACAAACAGAGACTATTACAGTAATGTACTGTGGATTGCTTGGCCTTTATTAACATTTAGCTTTAATTGACCACCTGCCCCAATCCCCTCTGGCATGTGTTGTCTACTGCAGAGCACAGAAAGGTAAAAATAAATATGTACAGAAAGGTAAAAATAAATATGCACAGAAAGCTAAAAATAATATGCACAGAAAGGTAAAAATAAATACTGTTAAGACAAACATCTGTCTTGTTGCATTTAATAAGTAAATGTATATGTTTCAACTTACATACAAATTCAACTTCAGAACAAACCTACAGACCCTATCTCATATGTATCCTGGGGACTGCCTGTTTATATAAACTGTGGAATCCAGAGGATGTGTTCAAATTTCCTTTTAGTTTATTGACACTTTCCTTAGTGTTAAAAAAATGCTTAGAGATGTTTAACGTACAGCTCTCAATGGGGTTACATTCCTTTCTTTAATATGAGGTGTTCGTGCTCAGAGGTTGAACAAATTAGTGGGGGCTTAATGAACTTGGAGAAGCTCTTTATTAAGGTGTAAACAATTGTTACATCTTAGAAAAAGCTTTAAAATCAAACAGTGTCTGTATACTTTTTTTTATACCGCTTAGTAATAAAAATACTTAAAGTTAAGATGGCAATACATGGGCACATTTAGGCTGCCGATTGAGCCCACTGAGGAGGATTTAGCATCTTATCTGCCCATGTATAATCCTACCTCCAACTTCTTCCAAGACCGGGCTTGTTTGAAAATCCTGTTTGGCAAGGATTACATTTATCTTTTTTTTATGCTGTGCATGCCCAAGTGCATAACCGTACATGTGTCAATGTTGAATCTAGGGATGCAAAAAATTCAGAATCCAATTTTCAGGATTGGGGTGGATTAGATTTATGTTGAGCTAATCTTTTTATCACAAATCCAAAGATGCAATTTAGGATTTAGATTTGGTTTAGCATTCAGACAAAACTTTTATGGTGAATTCTCTAATAATTTTAATTCAAAACTGTATGGAATGTCTAGTTAAATGTGGCATTCTGTCTGGGGAAAAAAAACTGCTCTGATGACATGAGTTAAAGAACTTAAAGGGGACCCTTCACCCAAAAAAAACATTCCAAATCCTATTTTATCACATTAGTCAAGCAAAATGAACTTTAATTACACTATATAAATTATTTGAATCTTGTTTCCTTCAGTCTGGGAATTCATAATTATAACAAGCAGGAAGCAGCCATTTTGTGGAGACTGTTATTAAGACAAGCCTTGCATCATCTCAGAATCTTGTTTGTGCACCAGAATGGGGGACCTGATGTCCATTTCCTTGCCCTGGCTAAACAATTAAACAGTAAAAAGAACGGGGGAATGTGTGGAGAGCAGTGACATCTAGGAAGTGCTGAATGGAAAGTGAAAGTAATTGTCTGCCCCGCCTCTATGCCACTGGCATAGAGGAGGGGCAGACAATATTTGATTGACAGCTGAGATTTTTAAATGAGCTTACAACAGCTATGAATGCTTTAATACAGAATAGAAATTGGATTTCATGTTTAATTTGAAAAGGACTTTTATTATACAGATTTTTGTGTCTGGATGACAGGTCCACTTTAACTGCCCTGCACAGAGCTTTGACCCTATCTGAAATGAAAAGCTGTGAGGGGCATCCAGGGGATGCTTCTGACTTAGGCAGCAGCCCAGATACCACCCCACCCCAATTTTGCATAGGAGGTGATCACAGTGACCAAAAATGTTCATTTTAAAATGGCTCTTTAGGGTGGTGGCACACATGGTGATTCCGGGGAGATTAGTGGACCAGCGACAAATCTCCTCATATTCGGGCGACTAAACCCCTATTAGTGCCGGTGGGATGGCACTCAGATCGCTTCAGTTTTCCAAAGTCACCCCGAAGTTTCCTTGAAGTTTCCACTCCTTTACAATTGTTAGGTGCATGACTACATGCAAAAAATCAATTTCTATATATCTTTGCACCTACTCATGCATATTGTGCAAAGGTGCAGTCAGTGTTGGATTGTTGTATATAAGGCCACTGGGGCTACCGCCTGGGGACACCCCCACATGAATCAGAAGCTCCAGCTCCAAACCACCCCCGCTGTACACTGCATACCAAAATTTCTCCTTGTGGACGCTATCAGGGCATGGGACAGCACTGGTGCCTGCAGTTCCAGGTGGGGGAACAGCGCTGGGTTGGCCAACATGAGGCCAGTCCAACCCTAGTTGCAATTTGCTCCAGGCAAGAGAGCCCAGACTTCTAACACCTACCTTACTAGGAAGTAAGTGTACTGTGCCTATAGGCACTCCCAGAAGTGTAGGATGAATTATGTGTTTGTGACACTGCAATCTCATAATGCCTTGAACAACTCAAATTCAATTTAATTTCTGCTTGTTTATTTAGCACAGTTAGTAATTGAACCCTACATTTTGTGTTTCTGGTTTCTGCTTTTTTCTCAGTGGCAAAATTACATGGCATTGCCCTAGAGGCAAGGGCTAACAAAGCTGTGAAATCCTTGACAATAAACCCCTACAATGTGAATCATTTTATTTGAGCTTTAAACCATGCACTCCACATTGACAAGGATGTGGGTGTATTTAGTAATGGATGGAGACATTATACCCCAGAGGAATAAGTGGGTAGCTATGGCTTGGACTAGATTGGTTTTCTACATTAATTGTAATTATTCCACTCCCACTATTAAGAAGTTAGGCATCCTTAGGTGGAACATTGTGACACGTGTACTGTCTCGCTGCAAAATTTTGCATTTTGCATTTCAATAAACCGTTACTATTTTTCGTCAATATGACTTCTACAAGGTACATCTTAGACATGTTTAATAGTTCCAATGCATATGGCCAAGAAAATATATTTAAAAGCCGACAGCTTAATATTTAGATGTGGAAAGAGGCCTCCAGCTAAGTTAGACACCTGCAGAGGAACAGTGACTTTGCATATTATACACATTTGTTGGCCTGTGTGTTTCAAAGATGTTCTTTTGCCAATGTGGCAAATGCAAAGGGGAAATTAATGTAGGGCTGCCGCAGCCAGTCCCTACCCCTGGGGGTTTCCGGAGAGGGGCATCCCGTCAGTGGCTGGGCTGCTGGCTTCTCTCCCCAAGTTACTGTGCCATGGGCTTCTGTGGCTGGTTCCTCCACCAGGGATTTTAGGAAATGGACATCTCCTGGTGTTGATGGAGAGCATGCACTGCTGGCTTCTCTACCCAAGCCTCCAGGGAAGCTGGGGGACACCCATCACCAACTGTACACTCAAAACTGCACTCCTCCAGCTGCTGCTTGGTGGGCCAAAGAAGTATCAAGCGAGGTGGAATGCCTTTTTCCAGGTGTGGGCTTGCCAGTGCCACACTAACCCGGAAGGGCTGAGATTGTCTAAAAGGTTTATTCCTTTGTAAATATGTTGTGTGGTTTTGTATTGAAATAGTTAAACAGGCAGCTAAGAAAACACTAAGTTTAAATAGGGGTTTCCATTGGGATATAAACTGGAAGAACAAGTTGGTCTTGTTTTGTTTTTGCATTCAGATTTCAAAAGATCTGTTACGGATTAAAGCATCTGACTGCTTTGCATTTTGTGGCAATGCATCTAAAGTAAAAGTATAACATTTGCTTAATATAGTAGTGTGTCATGACTACTGATGAAGCCCTATGTCTACTAATCAAAAATGCTGCAGTTATGATTTATAAAAAGTCATTATTTTTGCCTGAAATAGGGAAAACAAAGGTCATTATTTATATTAATTATATTAGGTGAGTATAATTGTGCAAAAGTGGTGTATGTTATTTGGCATTTCTTAGGGGTTATTTATTTAGGTTCGAGTTGTGTTTTCCATGAAAATTTGAGTTTTCAGTTGATTTTTTGGTTAAAATTTACATTTTCAGGTTAAAAAAAACTTGAATTTTTGAGATTTATTATACCGCGTTCCGGGAAATAGCGCAGATCCAAAATTACACCATCTTTCTGTAAATTGAATCTCCATACTTTGTCTTCTAAATAATTATTTGAACATTAAATAAACCCATTAGGGTTGTTTTGCCACCAATATGGATTCATGCAGCTTAGTTAACTACAAGTACAAGATACTGTTTTATTATCACAGGTAAAAATGAAATATGTTTTATAATTTTGGATTATTTGATATAAAAAAAAGGAGTATATGGGAGATTAAATGTAATACAGAGCTTTCTGGATAATGAGTTTCCGGATAAGGGGTTCCCATACTTAAATTTGCAAATGGTTATTCATACCTCTATGTATCACAAGATAGCTCACAACTCATCTCAGGAGCCCCCCACCCCAGTTATAAAAATTATATTTATAATTAATTTGGTATAAATACCCTACATATATATTATAGACAGTCTTCTGCTTGGGCTTTATCCTTATAAAGATTTGCCATTCCTGGAGATTATGGGGTTAATATTTTGTGAAAAGGTATATGATACACTGTTTAGTACAAACAACTTTTTCCCTACTGAATTAAAAGAAAATAATACCCCTGAACAATGTAGGTCTTTATAAAAATATATTGAATAAAACCACTCATATGTAAAACCCTGCTTCATGTAAATAAACCATTTTCATAATAATATATTTTTTGTAGTATGTGGGCTGCCTCTAGTTGATAAATAACCAGTGTAGGTACCAATGGCAACAAATCAGATGGCTTTGATCAGACTACTAAAAGCTAGAAAATGAAACCAGATTTCCTATTTGATGCACTGTTATTAAAGTTGCTATCTTAAACAGTCAGTATTAAAGGCCATCAGAGTGCTACTGGTTCCAAGCTAATAGTGAGGTATAAGAGAGAAGGTCCTGTTTAATGAACCAACAATGTTTGCTTTTTGCTTTAAAATAACAGTAACACCAAAAATGTAAAGTGTTTTGAAGTAATGAAAATATAATCTACTGTTGCCCTGCCCTGGTACAATTGGTGTGTTTGCTTCAGATACTCTACAACAGTTTATATTGTGGTAGAGTGACTAGGAAAAGGTGGAAAAAGGTCACTCTAGCCTTTAGAAGCATGCATGTGGTATCCCTGATTGAGATGTGTGTGTTGGATCTAATGCATAGGAAAGAAAACATGAGGAGACTTATAAATCCCTTTAAGATAGAATTTCTATAAGGGTTTCAATGTGCTCACCCCTAAGGGTTGACGCAGAGAGGGGGGATATGTGATAGAGTGACTAGGAAAAGGTGGGAAAAGGTCACTTTAGCCTTTAGTTTCTCCCCAGGTACAGAGATAGGCTCCAGGAAGGGAGTTATTAAACAGAGAATCAGCGCTCTGTTTAAGGACTTTAGTAGCCATGGACTCCATTCCACAGATCCAGTCCAGAGATTGGAATTCACCTTCCACAGAAAAGCTGTCCTGTTGAAAGACTATTTAAAGTTAATTAGAATGGGAGAGTGTGTCTCTCAGCCGGACACAGCAGGTAGGAGACCTGGCTGTGTGAGGAACTCCCAGAGGCGCTGGGGGTGCTGTCTATGTCTGCCTGAAGCAGAAAGTGACTGGGCCGTGAGTTGGTCAAGCTTGAGGTAACGTGAGTGAAGGAAGCCAGAAAGCTGAAATCTTACAGGAAAGAGTCCTGTGGTGTACAGGGGTGAGCCAAACTATTTGTGCTGGTTGTCCACAAGGGGCCCAGTCTAGTCAGGGACTGCTTCAAAGTGTGAAGGTAGTGCCCAGTGGGCAAGGTTTTTATTTTATGATTTATGTTTGTTTGCCACAATGATCACCCCTGTGCATAATTGACTGTGTTTGTTTAAAAGTGGGAACGCTACCAAACGCTAATTCCCTCAAAAAGTGCATGTGCAGGCCAGTGGCATGTCACAATATAAACAAGCTGCTGTGTAGCCATGGAGGCAGCCATTCAAAGCTGAAAAAGGAGAAAAGGATACACCACAGATAGCAGATAAGCTCTGTAGTATACCATGGCATTCTTCAGAAAGTATCTGTTATCTACTTTGTATCCTGTGCTTTGAATGACTGCCCCAATAGCTACACAGAAGCTTGTTTATATAATCTATATTTGTGTTTCTATAGCAACCATTTTACCAACGCAGGGCAACAGTACATTATATTGTCATTCCTTTAAACCATTTTAATTTTTTGGTGTTACTGTTACTTTAATATTAGATGAAAGTGAAAAAGGATCTTTTTTGTTACTGAAACAGGTTGGACTGCATTGCAAAGCTCTGAACTGTAACTATAGTCACACAAAGTGGAGTATAAAGAAAATGCAGCTAAAAAAATCTACAGCATTAGGATGTTAAGTGTAAAAGGAGTTTTGTACTTGGGCACTGTATTGCGTAAAGGGGTGGTTAACCTTTAAGTTAACTTTTAGAATGTTATAGAATGGATCATTCTTAGCAACTTTTTGATCGATCTTCATTTTTTTTTAAATTTCTTATCGTATTTGAATTATTTGCCTTCTTCTTCTGTCTCTTTCCAGCATTCAAAATCTAAAAAGCAAATGCTTTGTGAGGCTACAAAGTTATTGCTACTTTTATTATCTTTCTTTTCAGACACTTTACTATTCACATTCCAGTCTCTCATTTGAACCACTGACAGGTTGCTAGAGTAATTTGGACCAATTGCAAATTGTCTCAGAATATTAAGCTCTACGTTATACTAAAAAATTATTTTAAGGTTTTAAAGGGCACCTGTCAGCTGAAAGTCTCCCCCACCAGAGGTGTGGGCTAATTGAGCCCCCACTCCTGTTGGAGGAAAGAATAGTTCAAAAGAAAAAAAAATCAGCAATGTTATGTAGGGCGCATTAGTGTGATCAGTGGTTTGCTGCACACTCATGATGCGCATGCATGTGCTCCAACATGGCCATCTGCACCAGGAGCTCCCTCCAGGGTGGGCAGCCTAGCACTGGCAGGGGCAATTTTTTTTTTCCTCTTTAAAAACCAATTTCAGCTGACAGGTGCCCTTTTATAACTGATATTAATTGATTCAGCTGATGTAACAAGAAAATTCTTTGTAGACAGTAAATGGCAAAAACTGTGACCAGTATAGGTGCTATGCTCTTAGATGTGCAGTTGTGGCTACAACACATACGTAATATGAGCTGGTGATTAGAGAGTCAATAGAAAAGAGTAAATGTTCCAGTCCATTTCATGCAATAGAGCTGACTTTCCAGGGAGTGTCTCACCTGGGAAGGTCTATATGTTTGCCAGGTGAGTAGACTTGTGCGCAAACAGCATGTGATCTGAAGCCAGAGAGCTAACTGTACATTACAGAAGTTCTGTTGAATACGGGCAGGGATGCTCTCAGTGTCTGCAGGTGAAGGAAGTCAGCGAGATTTGGAAAGGTAGAACTTTAGCATCCCAAGGAAAAACAAAGTGCCCTGAAAGTATCCTGCAAGCCTACAACAACCTTATGTGAGTACAGGGGTTTTCCCCCCAATAGTAAATGTTAATTTTGCTATGGTTAAACCACAAGTGACCAAGAGTATTCAAGTGTATTAAGAAAACATAGGTGTAGTTATAGCTATATAGTCATATCATTTTATAATATAATGGTAACTATGCATGGTGGAAGTATCCTGGGAACACTAGGAAACACTATTGCCCCCCCCCTCCCGTAAGGGCCCCACAATTTGAGAACTGATGATTAGAGTCATCAGTTCCTCTTCCATACTTCCAAATAAAGTGTGATGTATTTTACATTTGTAATGAACGGAAAGGTCTTGTGAATAGGGCCCTCTGATCCTATACTGGGTAACCTTTGTTTGTTAAATTATTGTAAGACCTCCCTTCATTATAAATTAATGTTAAGTGCTGTGACAGCACAATATGAGGCTATGCTTGTGTGCACATACTATTTTGTAACTATACCTTTGCATTTATAGACAAGATCATTTATAAACATTGAGCAAATCAGATGTTTCCTTCCATTGTTCTACCTGCAGCTGATTGAAAAAAAGGAATCCCTTATTTGTGCTATGGGCAAATTTGCCCAGTGTATATAAATGAGTATGTTTCTATACCCCAGGATGATCATTGATCTTATGTACAGTGCAGCTAAATAGTCAGATGCTTCATAAACATTCATGTTTTATATAAGGTATAGGAGTGGGAGTTGTCAAAAAACAGGAGTAGAATCCACTAGGGGGTTCTTTTCCACAAAAGTCACTATTACATGGAGCATGTTTAGACACAAGTATCTTTTAATGAATACGGTACCGCTGAACTGTCACGTTTTTCACGGGACAGTCCCAATTTTGACAGCTCAACCCACAGTCCCTGATTGTTACTGAAATGTCCAGATTCTATCTTTGATCTCCTGCACTGAACAGCCAGAAAAAGATATAAAGCTTCTAACTTAATAGGCTTTTGGCAGAGAGCCCAGAATACATGGCAGGTGCACTTAGATACTTTTGTAACAATTGATGATAAGCAAAATAAACTATTGTAACAATTTAAGATAAGCAGGTCTCTTGGGGAAACTGACTTGCAGCTTAAAGGGCAATTCACCTACATAAGCCGTTCCAAACGCTCAACGGATGATGCCATCGCAACTACCCTGCACTTGTCACTTAGCCACCTAGACAATAAAGACACATATGTACGTATGCTGTTCATAGACTTCAGCTCAGCATTCAATACAATCATTCCTCAGCACTTGAGTGTTAAGCTGGGCCTGAACATCTCTATCTGCAACTGGATCCTGGACTTACTGACCAAGAGACCTCAGGTAGTCCGAATGGGAAAAAACACCTCCAGTACCATCACACTGAGCACGGGAGCTCCCCAAGGTTGTGTGCTTAGTCCACTGCTGTTTACACTGCTGACTCATGACTGTGTGGCAAGTCATGGATCCAATCACATCATCAAGTTCACTGATGATACAACCGTAGTAGGTCTCGTCAGCAAGAACAACGAGTCAGCATATAGAGAAGAGGTGAAATGGCTAACGGACTGGTGCAAATTCAACAATCTGTCTATGAATCCAAACAAAACAAAGGAAATAGTTGTTGACTTCAGGAGAACACGTGGGGATCATTCTCCACTGTACATTGACGGATCTCCGGTGGAAATTGTCAAGAGCACAAAATTCCTTGGGGTACATCTGGCGGAGAACCTCTCCTGGTCCCTTAACAACAGCTCTATAGTGAAGAAAGCACAGCAGAGTCTCTACTTTCTGCGAAAGATGATAAAAGCCCACCTTCCACCACCCATTCTCACTATCTTCTACAGAGGGTCTATTGAAAGCATTTACCGCAGCTACATTCCTACCTGGTATGGAAACTGCTCTGTATCGGATCGCAAGATCCTGCAGCGGGTGGTGAGGACAGCGGAAAAGATCATTGGGGTCTCGCTTCCTGCCATTATGGATATTTACCACACCCACTGTCTCCAGAAGGCTACCAGCATTGTCAGGGATAGCACCCACCCTGCACATGATCTCTTTACCCTCTTGCCATCCTGTAAAAGATACCGCAGTATTCGAGCGCTGACTTCCAGAATGAGAAACAGTCTATTTCCACAAGCCATCAGGTATCTCAAATCCCAAGGACTGAACTGAATATATTCATAAGGAACTGAAATGTCCACTTTGCCCAGCATGACCATGTACTAGAGTTGTATAGCACTGGGGGGTTCTGGAGGAACGCCATTTCGTTTCTACTATGTACTGTATTTACTGTATATGGCTGAAATGACCATAAAATCCACTTGACTTGATAAGAAAACCTGTAATAATGGGAAAAAAAATTAGGTGGTGTGGCAGCAAAAAATGGGCATGGTCAAAAAAAATTTGCCACGCTCCGCACAGCAAATCTTTTCAAGTGCAGTTGTGTCCATTGTGACTGCACTTGCATCTGCGATCATAAATGAGCCCATGAGTCTTACTGTTAATCTAAGCTCTCTGTATCCATGGTCTCTACCATAAATGTACCTATAACCGAATAGAAAGTGTTAGGATCCTCTATATCAAATTAAGAGTGTGACGATTGTGGCAGAAGACAATTTGCTGCAACTTTGCATACCTCTGTGTTAGTCACAAACATCTGCTAATCAGGACAGCTACAGCCTAACTATGTCATACTGTAGAGTCCCTAAAGCCATAAATTCTGCACATAACGTTGTCTCGTTAGTGATAATATACACTATAATTTCTCATTTTAATATAAATACATAATGGTTTATAATATAAACTATTATGTATTTATATTAAAATGGGAAATTTTAGTGAAGCTGGTCTAAAAAGTTCTGCTTTTGGCTAGTCTGCCAGTAAAGCAGATCTTTGTCTAATTTGGCATGTGGTTGATCATATGTAATAAAATGCACTAAGTTTGCCCTGGAGCAGTAGCCCAATAAGATCTTTATTTTTAGACAGGTGACAAGTAAATGCTACCTGCTGATTGGTTGCTATCGGTTACTGTTCCTGGGCAAACGTTGTGTCTTTTATTATATAACTCCCTATGAGTATTAAAGAGGCAGTTCTCTTTCACAAAACGTATAAGTTAAAATGCGTTCTATTTCTCTCTTATACACTTATTGGTTTTAAATCAAAATTGTTTTTCATTACTCCCTGATATAACTGTAAGCTAGGTAGCCAATCGAAGTATTAAAGTCTGATACATTAGCTGATCCATTTCTCAGAAGCTGCAGCAGCTTCAACTTCAGTGTACAGTTTTATGTGTCAAGGCAATGGCAGTCATAAAGAAGTTATTTTGCCCATGTGTTGAAGCAGTATGGGAAATTGTGTACCAGATCACTGGTGCAGCCATACATTCGTGCACGTTAAGCCTGGATTTTTGTTCTGGTTATTTTGCACTGGTGCAATGTCACCAGTAGATCAAATTGTCATGTGAATAGTCAGGGACACTTGACCATAACAGTTTGCAATTTCTCGTCGCTGAGATTGTACAAAACAGAAAACCCTTTAGATAAGAAGCAGCTATACTCATTTCTCTGAGTCTGACTGATTATCAGGGGCTTAGCTCTCCACTCCCCTTATCCTGTACAGCATATATCTTTATCTATTGTTGCTCAGCACCATTGACACTGATAATAGCACACCATGAGCTGCTGCCAAAACTGAGGAGGTTATATTATTTTTGCTACAGTTTTCTACCATTTCATAAACACTTGAAGGCTGAATGGAATTTCTCTACTGGCATGCATACAGCTCCTGCAACTCCAGGTATGCCATCACTGAGCAGTCAGTGTAGTGTCACTGGGACTCATAAGAGCCAATGGGTACTTGTGGCATAAGGAATGTTGCAATGGGTACTTGTGGCATAAGGAATGTTGCAATTACTGTAATTTCTGAGAGACTAGAGGGAAGGAAGCTCAGTCCATAGTTTTGCACGGGGTATTTCTGGGTTGTTTTTTTTTTTTTTGCAATTTATGTTATCGCTTTATTTGTGAAGTTAAATAACTTTTACAAATAACTGGTCAATAGCTGTGTATATGTTTTTCTGGATGTACTGTATACACACACTATTTATATTTGCACTGAACCTAGCTTGACCCTAATGTGATCAGGAACTTAGACTAAAACTTCCACTGGGGCAGAGATTAATATGAATGCTGATCATGAGCAATCTCTGCAAAGCAATGTATAGCACATTGCAGCTAGATAGCTAATTGGATGTAACGCAATTGACACAATAGTATTGCTTTCCAACTGCTCTTTAAAGGGGATGTAAAGGTAAAAAAAAAAATCTCATGTGTGGGAATAGGAACTACCTGCCACTATCTAGCCCTCACATGGTCCCTTTCTTCAACCTTACAACACCCAGGCTTCTCCTACCTGAAGTTTACCGGCCCTCAAGCTAAAGGTGGAGTCCATATAGGCTGAACCTGGGGATAGCTCCCTTTCTTTAGAATAGAAATCTCTCAAAAATCCCCATAGCCAATAGAAACCCATCCCTCCCTCAGGGCAAAGGCTACACTTGCACAACAGGGGAAGATTCGCTCCTTTGCATTCCCTACAACAGGAGTGCCCATACTTTACTAATGTGAAATCGAGTGATGTGATCCCATTATGATCTACATCCATAAAAGCATTGTTAGCATTCTGTTCCATGGAAAATATTACTTAAATACTGACTAATAGGAAAATGCATATTGCTATATTTAACAAACACCTATTTCTATACGTAACCTTAACATGATAAATATCTGAATGAAAAGCATGAAATAAGAGGGTGTTATAGACAAGATGTTGGTTGACAGAGTCTTGAGATCTACTGATCACCAGCTAAAGGTCTATTGGTAGATCCTGATCTACCTTTTGGGCACCCCTGCCCTACAACCATGATAAAATAATAGTGCTACTGCTACACAACTCTCTGTACGTCGCCAAGTATCCAAAACCTGTTATTGGGTGAGACTATTGATCAGAAAGGATGCAGGGGAGTTTTAGGGAGTGCTAAAAGTAGTGAGAGCTTGACTCTGGGAATGGCCAGGGGGACATTTGAATAAGATTAGCTTGGAAGGGGCTGTGGGAATGCAAACATCTTGCCACTGGTTGTGACTGACGTGAGGTAACTAATATTGTGGCACCTTGGCATGGGGACCTAACAAAGAAGACATCAGTAAACTGGATTTTGCATGGGGTGTTACTATTGGTGGGACAATATGATTTGTTTCAGTGGGACCCTTTACTGCAGAAACTGTTCAGCTCATCAATCTAATACTTAAACCATGCGCAATTCATTCAGAGATTTCAATGCAGTTAAATGCTGTACAGAGCTACCATGAATATAAAATAGTGTTTTGTCTGAAGGAAAAAATTGGGCTAAGTACAGGGCCCCAACTGTGTATCATAGTATTTACATCAGCTTCTATATTGTTGTGCGCCTGTTAACGTAAGCAGTAAAAAAGGTTGTGGGAAAAATGCGATTTCTGTGATTTGTTGTGTAAAAATTCACTCTTGTCTCAAACCACACCCATCACACGCTAGGCCACGCCCATGGTGTTTGGCCTCGCGCTTTTTATTGCGCAACCGCCGTGGTTACCCCGGTCTAGGGTGGAGTCCCTTGGGGCAAAAAAAAAAAGAGGGAGTCATACTTGTCAAAACTGCTCATTTGAAGTGAATGACACTGTACAGTATAGGGCAATGAGCTATAATGAGATTATCATGCAGGTAGAGGAACTGACTAGGTGTGTAGCGGGCATTATTATTGGATTGAAGTTGTTTAAACACGTCTTCAGGTTACAGAAGTATCGTACACACGTAGCCGAATCATTTATAATGAGCTACAGATTGAAGGGGAAGTACGTTTGTTCTGAGTGTTGTTGCAGTAAGCAGTTATCCCATAGCTATAAGGAATACAGAACTGTTAGGGTCTTAACCCCACCCCTTTTCTACAGTAAATACCACTGTTCCAGCCAAGAAAAGAAGCGCTTAGCATAGGACTCATCTATAGCAGAGGGGAGTTTTTGAGGACACACGAGCCAGCTAGGTCTTGCCCTCTGCATAGTTGTAGGCTGAACAGTGAGGTTTGGAACAAGCCATTCTTCTGTATCCGATAGTTGCGTGCTGAGTCTGTGGGGCAGAAGCGACAGGCTGCTGCGTCCGGACTTCCCGTGATTGACGTTAGTCAGCCATAGTTCCTGGCGCACGGTCGCACTCTTCTTCTTTGCAACAAGTTGGGCGGGACGCTTGCAGTTGCCTGAAGTTAGGGGAAAGGACTGCTCTTCGGAGCCAACACCCTGCGACTTGTCATCGCTTCGGGAAAGGCAGCTGCGCTATATAACTGCAGCCTGTTTATTTTGGTTCGAGATTCCCCTTGTTGCGGGTTCCTGCCTCACCCTTACAAGCGGCTCTCCCACAGAGGGGCACAGACAGCACGCCATGGCCTCAATGAGGGACGATACCACCTTGGAGCTAGACGATGTGTCGGACGAGGATGGGGAGATGATAGGTAAGGTCAGGATGGACAGGAGCTGGACTCTTGCTGGATTGCATCTACCTTTATTAAACTTCTCTTGCTAATTGCCTGCAAACTCTAAGCCTTGCACTGCAACACTGGAGCTGACATTTCCAAGGCATTGTACCCGTGTTCCTCATTAGTATCAGCTCGAGAGTTGTAGTTTAGGAGGAGCCGTGGCTTTGAACTGTACATTGCCAATAGCCTCTAATAAAGAAATTGTATCATTTATATAGGATCTGCTTAGGACTGGGGTTTAGCACTATGATTTGTATCTAACTACATCTAGCAGGACACACATGGATTTCTTACAGGGCCCATATATAAAATATATTCATGGTTTAAAATTAGGGGTGGTGCTTAAAAATCTCCACTGTAGTCTTTCCACCTGCATAAATGCTATAGTTTTCAGGCACAGAATTCATCTAGCCATTATGCCAGACTGATGGTGCCTAAAGTATGCCAGTATTATCCACCCAGTATAGATACGAACCACTGAAGCCAACACAACTTCCAGTGGCAAACAATTTCTGTTACAGCAAGGAATGGTGCACAAAGGCCATGAAAGCACTACTGAAGTAAAAACACTTTCAGTAAGTGAAAAAAGCAGTAGAGTAGGTAGGAGAGTATACTCAAAAGCTAACCAGTGAGTAAAAAAATACAAAATATTTATTTAGGACACATTATAAAATGCCCTAGCGCGTTTCATGCCTGTTGGGGCACTTAATTATAGGCTGACCAATTTCTGTTGTTGCACTGTGTAAAATGTGCTGTCAATAACCAATATGTATACACGTTTGATTTTTTCTTGCTAACACCCATTTTTATGTATATGTATGTATATATATATATATATATATATATATATATGTGTGTATATATATATATATATATATATATATATATATGTGTGTATATATATATATGTGTGTGTGTGTGTGTGTGTGTGTGTGTGTGTGTGTGTGTGTATATATATATATATATATATATATATATATATATATATATATATATATATATATATATATATATATAAATACACAAAAGCCATGAATATCCTGTAAATTATATCCTTATAAACGGTGAGTTCTGATGTCATCAGTTATAAACGGTGAGTTCTGATGTTATTTCTGTCACATGACTCATTGAAATTTGTGTATTATAATAAATAAAGTACCCCCAGTTGTAAAATATGAGGATATTAGAAGTTACCTCGGAGTCCGAGAGAGAGAGAGAGAGAGAGAGAGAGAGAGAGAGAGATTTAAATTATACAAAGGATCCCAGTGTGCGCCTTACCTTTTTGATATATATATATATAATATGTAGTCCCGCAGTACCAGCACTCCGATCTTTAAACTGGTTCGTGGTGCACGATCAAATACAGGATATATATATATATTTATTCGTGGCAAGATACATAACCTAAAGGATACCGTTTGCATTTACTACCCCCCCATCCACCACCAAACATGGAGGGAACTGTGGTTTAGGCCCAGGCCAGGTGTCAGTATCACTGTTTCTACTGCCAAAACAACCAAACCGGTAAATGTTGCTGGGAGTGTTTTCCCATCAACAGTGTGTTGTTTCATCATCAACACTTGCTTGTCTATGGGAAAAAACAGAGCTCCACTGGTTTATGCAAACTGTGACTAAGACTTTGTCAAAAGATGAAACAGCTGTACTTTTAGCAATGTGTGCCATCTAACCCCTGAATAAAAAAAACCCAAAATACAGTTTGGCTAATTTTTTGCCCCTTGCTATTCTTTGGACTGCTGGTTCAATAGTCAGAACCATGCAGCAGAAGACAGCTGACTTAACAGGCCTGTGAAGAAACATGCAAGACATTAAAGGGATACAGGGAAAACATGAACCATGCAGCAGAAGACAACTGACTTAACAGGCCTGTGAAGAAACCATGTTTTTTCCCCCAAAAACATCAGTTAATAGTGCTACTCCAGCAGACTTCTGCACTGAAATCCATTTTTCAAAAGCGCAAAATTATTATTTTTTTTATATTTAATTTTGAAATCTGACATGGATCTAGACATATTGTCAGTTTCCCAGCTTCCCCCAGTCATGTGACTTGTGCTCTGATAAACGTCAATCAATGCTGTACTTTAAGTTGTCCCACTGTGACCCCATTCAGTTACATTGAGTAGGAGAAACGATAGCCTGTCAGAAAGCAGTTCCATAGTGCAGCACTGGCTCTTTCTGAAAGCACATGACTAGGTGAAATGAACTGAGATGGCTGCCTCCACACCTATATTACAAAAAAAATACACTTGGATAAGGAATGAAATTTTATATGGTAGAGTGAATTATTTAGTGTAAACAGTGTAATTTAGGAATAACAACTACCATAAAAATCATGACAGAATCCTTTTAAGTGGAGTCATGGCTGAAGGAGAGCTGGCTGCTGCTACATTGTTTCACCAGTCATAATCAGCAGTGCAGAACATGACTGACAAATACTGATTCCGAGTAACATATTTGCAGTTTAAATACTACAGCAATTAACTATTCAGAATGGGGGTTTTAATTATCTGGGTTTAAAGACATTGGGTGCAAAATCTTATCTGGCACACCCCCTTCTGCGTGGTCCCAGGGTGTCCAAGTTGGGGTCCTGAATGATGCATAAATTCAGAGAAGGCTCAATGAGACTTAACTGCAACATCAAACATCTTGGTACTGTCTGTTTTGTGTCAAGAACTTGGCATGGGCCAGTAGCAGAAATCTGCATCTTGGTGCTAGCATCTAGATTAACATAGTGAAGAAATGCATCCAGCAGACATTCCATGTATACAATTATGTTTATCTTGCTACCAATGTGTGTCATTTGATGGTATGTTAAAACATTTTAATGACAACACTATTTCAGTTTTATTTAATCATTTGTAACCATAGCTTCTATAGATTTAAATGCAACATTTGCAAATAGAAACAATCCTGAAAATATATCAATAGCGCTAGCAGGGAATTCCAACATTTTGTGTGGTGACTGGATTGAGACTTCATGACCCAAAAGTAAAGTTTATTATCCTGGAAAACAAATGTGTTTTTGTAGCTATAACTGCTTTTGATGTACTAATCATTTCCTGCAGCACGCAGCACTGTTGTTTAGCTAATATCACAACTGACTGCATGCCAACTCTAATGGTAGATAAACAGAATAACTGCTTCAGTGTTGAGAAAAAAAGTTGGCCTTTAATACATTTTTTTTTTTTTTTAAAAAAAGCAGATGTCACATGATTAGAATCCACTGGCTAGTATTTGCAGAATAATTTCAAGTAAGTCTCATGCATGGTGCAGATATGGTGCTTTAGCAGATTATATTTAGTCATTGGGGATGTCTAACCGGCATTGACTAAATATAGAATAATACAAACCCTTGTAATGCATGATTTTATTAGTATAAA
Source organism: Xenopus petersii (assembly GCA_038501925.1). NCBI lineage: Eukaryota > Metazoa > Chordata > Amphibia > Anura > Pipidae > Xenopus > Xenopus petersii. The sequence continues at coordinate 21,533 of JBCGBM010000576.1, forward strand.
CATATTTTCTAGCTGGTTTCTCTCCTCATTAGGGTTGTTTTTGCAAACTCAGACCTACCTCTATTTAGTAAAATAAGACACCTTTAGTAATGTAATATTTTGGGAAGACTAGGGATAAGCCCATTTGGGAGGGATAGAAAGGTGTATCCTATTCCTGGGAAGTGCTGTTTACTTAAAGGGACAGTATGCACCCCTTTTTAACACACGCTCAATGAATAGGGCATGTGCTGTACATACTCTTTGCCTGTTCTTTTAATTAAAAATATGTATGGTTTGTTATCTCTGGCACTCTACAAGAAGCCAATTTTGATGTAGGGTTAATGTAACCTTCTCCTGTTACTGCACTTGAAGCCACTGCATCGGCTCAGGGGCAGGTATAATGAGCTGATTTCTACACTGCAATGTAAACTCGCACGTTTCACAGGAGAAGGCTGATGCCAACAAAGGGGCTGATTCTAATGCTTTTATTAGCAGGGCAAGAATCAGCCACATGTTGCATTAGCTTTAGCATTTTCTGATCCCTCAAAACTTCAAAGGATCTAGTAAAACGAATAACCAGCCTGATAATGAGCTGCTCAAAGGCTGCTGCTTAGAGAAGGGAGAGGTTGTATCTGCCAGTACCACAGCCTGATAGTTCCACAGCTTTACTGTAAAAACCATTTTTGCATCTTAAAGTGGAACCTCCTTTTTCTAATCTGACTGTATGACCTTGCATTTGCTGGAAGGACCTACTGTTAAATAAAGTGTCAGAGAGTTTATTGTATGGTCCCTTTATATATTTATACAAAGGAAGCATACCCCCCCCCCTTAAGCTTCCAAAAGGAATTAGATATGTACTAACTTGAATAGTACTAACTTGAAAAAAGGAAAGTTACTTATAATTACATTTCCTTTAATTATGTAAAATGTTATTTTTTAGTTAAGATTCAAATTAGTGATAAAAGGTTAGAATTGCTGTTTTGCAGTTCTGGCGCCCCATCCGGGGCATCTGCAAAGACTTGGTATGTTCTTCCCACAAAAACACACAGGCTGGTATATTGATGGCTAATTAAATCGACCATAGAGCTTTTAAATGTGATAAGGCCTTTAATTATAAACACACTTGCGGAGGGACTGATGTGAATTATGTAAAATAATAATGATGTTGAAGACCTAATGACACAGAGTAGTCCTAAGTGTTCTGTTATGGGAAACCTCCCTTTATCAGGTGAACAGAATTACGATGTGATTCTTGTTGTTAACTTATGACTTACACAAAGCACTGCAGTATATTACAGAACTATATGCATAAAGCAAAATAATACTGTTAGACAAGCCCTGTGGTGTGAAATGCAACACTCAGCTCACCAACAGCCCACCTGCCTTACTAGCCACAACCTGTGTGCTGGATAACAGCTGCAGTACCCCATTCAGCAAGTTACAGTTTTCCACTGGAGTGTTTCTATGAGCTAGATTTGTTGTCCATCTGACTTTATTTTAAAGCCGTTATTTTCAAAATGAAAGGAGAATAAACAGCCTGAGAATAACCCCAGCTAGGTTCACATTTTAATATTTTGCCCAATTTACTAGTCTGATCTTAGTCCAAGGCAGAGGGCACACAAGACACAGGCTCTACTCTACTACTATAATCCCCCTATGTTTTAGTTATTATGCATTAGTTAATGTGTATATTTTATATTAGCAGTATTAATTGCACTTGAGGAAAATAATTTATTTGATGGATATTTTGGCAGTAAAATTAAATGCGGCATTAGGGATGTGCACAGATTGACTAATGTTTTTTGTTTTCTCTTTATAATTCATGATCATTGCATTCTGCTATGCAAAACAAAGCAAGTGATACATCACCTTCTGAGCAAAAGTTGTGTAACACTGGATACATTGTTTGAACTCCACCTATTTACCATGCATCCTTTCTTTCTAATAAGAAGTCTACCCTCCCATGCCATCTTTTGAATCTTGCCTCCTACAAATCAAATAAAATAATCTTCCAGTTTGTATATCCAAGCAAACAAACAGCATGTTTACAGAGCCAAAATGGTTCCTCAAAGAGAGTAATTAGCTAAAAATTTAAGCATAGTGCCTCATCTTCAGAGTATACTTTACCCGCTTCTAAAGTAATGTCACGTAAGGAATTATCTCAAATGTAGTGCAGTTTATTACACAAGGTGCCACCAAAATTCGGAGTCATTCTCTCATCATACAGTATTGCATATCGACTGCTGAAGCTCTGTTAATTGGCCTTCGCTTCCAGAGACCACCTCTCCTGTCCACTATGAATGCTGCTGCTAGGCTTATACACCTCGGCAACCGCTCCTCCTCTGCTCTGACTGTCCCTGCACTGGCTTCCACTACCTTTCAGAATAAGATCCAACCAGTACACACCACCTACATCTCTGAACTTTTCTGCATTTGTGTTTAATGGATCCTTATTATTTTTAAAGAATAATATAGTAATAAAGCTTGGCTCTGCAGTGATGTGCAATAGAAGAGTGTATACATCAAATAGACAAATTACATTAAAATACTGATCAATACAGGTAAAGATGGCCTTGTTTGTGAGCTAAGCACCAGAATTGAAAAGAAATAGTGGTAAAGCAGGGATGGCAGCCACCATGTCTGATTGTTTAATTTCCTGTCCCTTGCTCTCTGGGGGAAATCACTGACTAGGAGCAGGCAAGCTTGAAGCAAGGAACTGATCATCTTCCAGTGCACATGCTCCTGTTCGGACATACAGTACACTTCATAATTTAATACTTGCCTAACACTAGGTATTCTGTAAGGATGTCACATGTGCTATTAAATTTCCAGTATACACCAGTGCATTTCCAGTATACATCAGTGTGGGGATTCCTCATTCCCCTCCCGCTCTAATAAGTCTATACTTACTCACTCATGTAGTTATAGAATAATTTTTATGAAGAGCAGCTTATTAATGTCACTTAACCCATTGCCAGAAAACAGACATTGCACAGACTGACTAGAAAGATATTTAATGTGTTTTATCTTAAAAGGGATAATGTAATTCAAATGTTACAGAAGCAGGGGAGGGAATTGGGTGGATCTTGTCTTAGGCCCTAATACTTACAGTTAAATGCAAAGATTTGGGAACCCTTTGCCAAATTATATATTTAGCTTAGTTTGTATTTGAAAAATAGTAACTACTGCAAAATGTCTATTCACAGTTGCTATTTTCTTTGTTTCTATGTGTAAAAGTTTATAGAACAAAATGTAACAGAGGCATGTGCAAACATTTCAACACCCTAGTAAGTCAGGAATTAGTAACACAAATTACCTCCTCTTCCTTGCAGACCACTTCTAATTCTGAGATCTTCTTGGGCAGCCTGGTATGTTTAAAATTTACCCACAGATTTTCAATGAAGTTTGTCAGGGGACTGTGAGGGCAATTCCAAAACCTTCGACTTGCTTTTATTCAAGTAGCTGATGATGGCTTTTGACGTATATTTAGGATAATTGTCTTGTTGTAGGAGCCAGCCCCTTTTTAGCTTGTTTGCTGACTGTTTCACATTGAGATCCTGCATTTCCTGATATTAAGTGGACTCGATTTTCACATACTTTTACCCGTACATTTACTGTACCACTGGAAGCCACACAACCCCAAAGCAAAATGGATCCACTCCATGTTTATCATTTAGAAATAGAATGGTTTTTTTTCATCAATTACTGATCAATTTGCTCGAAATTAACCTTTGGTGATTATGGCCACAGAAATATTATTTTTACTTCATCAGTCCACAGCATTTGTTTCAAAAAGGTCTCTGGCTATGGTGTTCTGCCTACTTTAGACATTTGCATCTATGATGAGGTGATGGGTAACCTGATTCTAACATGATTATTTCCAGTTTGTGCAAGTAATGTTGTGCCATGGACAGGGTCAACAAAACATTCCTGTAAGTCTTCCTTTCTTGCAAGCATACATTCAGTTCTATTTGAAAGTTTTCTTTGTCTTCTAGGGCTAAACCTTTACCATTTCCCTTTAACTCACAGTTGTTGATGATGTTACAGACAGTGGAAATTGCAAGATGGAAGTTTTCTTTTTATAAGTTTCACTTGCTTTGTAGACATTCACTTCATTCTCAGATCCTCACTCAGTTGGTTAGAGCCTGTGGTTAACAGCTTAAACTGGTTTTGGGTGTTCGAGATTCTATTGATTAAGTTATGTGGTCATCAACAGGCCTAATAGGGTAATTTGTGTCAGTGACCGTGAAAAAAACAGTGTTTATTACTTTTGCAGATCCCAGAATTACTATTTTTTTGTTTCTGTTTTAAAGTGCCTGAAAGAAAATATAACTGTTTTAAAAGGGTAATTCACATTTCAAATACCTTTTTTTCCCAGTTCAGTTGTTTGATAGGACACCAGAAATAAAAACTTTGTTCAGTTCAGCTTTATGTTTATTTTTTTTTCTCTAAAATTGAAGTTACTATAATGTGCCTGTCTCTGGTAGTTCAGTCTGGCAGCTCAGTAATCCAGTGCAGATTTTGAGCTGTTACAATTTGCTACATTAGTTGATACATTTCTCAGCAGCAATTGTGGCATATTAACAACTATTGTACTAATAATAACAGCTGTCTTTAAAGAACTCCGGAATTATATTCATCAGGGCTAAGGATAAGAACTGTATTAACTAATGTATGAAATTTGAACAGTTTACAGAGTTGGATAACCCTCTCCCAGAGCAGCTTCAGGTAGTCATGAGAAGGTGAAAAAGTAAACTTCAATATTAGAAAAACATTAAAACATTTTTTAAAAGTCTTTATTTCTAGTGTATTATCTATAAACAACTAAAATGTAAAAAGTTGGTTCAACGGTGAACAGCAAGTACATTTTTTTAATCACCTTGATTCCTGCAATAGCTGTTTAACACAATTAACTAAATTTGTAATTTGGCCTGGGATGCCCAAACTTTGCA